>JAWNNM010003109.1:0-184691 GCA_035044965.1 Lordiphosa andalusiaca
GTCTGGCCTTTTGACATTGAAATTTGCTCTCTCCCATTCTCTCGCTCTCTCTCTCTCCCAATTGGCACACATCAGCAAGAGCAACAAAAACAAAGAGAGATACAGACACAATTGAATGAATAACAGTGACGTATGTATTTAGCGAGCATTGAAATAAAAACTTTATTAATTACATCACGCCTGCAGCAAAAACAATAACAACAACAACGTCTCTTTCTCAATTAAACCATTCCCATCCTCCACTTGTTAACTCACCATCACAATCGCTGAGAACCGCATCAAAGCCTTTTAGCCATTCTGTAAGCTTTGCTGGTGACAATTCCAATAGATTTGTACAGGTTTGCTTGTATTTGGTCATATTGTTGTTAACCGTGATCGGCTGGCAATAATGTGTATTAATTGATTCTTGACTCTTGCCGTCCATTTATTTACATGTTTTCACTATCGCAGTGTTTCAACACTATGCGGCGAGAGCAAGAGAGCTCAGCTGCCAGCAGCGGTTGTACGCGCTTTTGTCATTTTTTAGTCCCATTTTTTTGCACCCTAGTGAGGCGCGCAATTCAAACTTTAAACACAAACTTTAAGATTTTTGATTTTTTGTTGGTTTATTAAGCTTAAAATTATTTACTTATAGTACAATTGTGTTTTTTTTTTCTGTTTCTTTGTTAAATCTCAGCTGGCTGGAAGAACAAATCATTGCAAAATATAATATTATCGAAATACTGAGAAAGGGGTTTATATAAATTTTATGGGTGGGGGGATTGGTAGGGAGCTAGGAGGGAACGGATGCGATAAAAACTGTTTTGTTTTTGTACCATAATTTACATGATTTAAATTTAAAAGAATCTCTTTAAACTAAACGCAAAAATTGGTTTGTTTTTGGAGTTTTTGTTTGTTGTTTTGTTTTGCTAATTACAAAAATTAAACTATTTTACATTAAATTATATAAGAATAATTGATTAAATTAATAACTAGACATGAAAAATTTTAGAGAAAAAAATTGCATTAAGAATGTGCCTGGAGGCCATTGAGGACTCGTCAGGAATTTTGTTTCGCAGCAACAAGGCAACACAGAGGGGAAAAGGTTTCCAAAAATGTTTGAAATTTAACAAAGGTTCTTAACCAATTTCAAACATTTCAGAATTCCTCCATACAATCCTTTGACCTGTGTAAAGTGTGTTGCGATCTTTGTTTCTCCAACTTAGAATGAGAGGTAATGAGAGCCAAGTCTATTTCCCTAATCTTGTCTAGAACTGTGACATTAGTAAGCTACCACCGCCGCCCCCGCTGCCCACACCGCCACCACCTCCCCCACCGCCCACTCCCCCGGGCCCACCACCTGTGCCCAGTACGGAGCCCAACAAACCGCCACTGGACATTTGCTGGTGCTGCTGCTGCTGCTGCTGTTGTTGCATGGGCATCTGTTGCTGCTGTTGCATTTGCAGCGTTGAGGGAAAGTTATTTAAGCCCACCATACCGCTTGGACCTAAGCTGGCGCCCAGATTAGATAGACCCGCACCGGGGCCGGCACTTAGTGAGCCCAAACTGGTGGCACCTCCACCCACCGAGCCCAAACCACCGGCACCGCTGGGCAAGAGACCTGCTCCCGGTTCCGGACTTTGGTTCTTCTTTTTCCGTTTCTTTTCCTTTTTACGTTTCTTACGCTCCTTGTCATCTTCGTGACGTTTCTGCTTTTTGTGTTTCTTCTCATAAGTCTCCAGGCCAGCGGAATCTGCGAAGAGAGAGATAATGCGATGAGTTATGGAATGAATGAAAGATACTCTAAGTTGAGATGGTGCCTTGTCCTGTGCAAAACCTGCACAAGTCAAAGCCAAAGTCTATGATGGGATGGGATTGAACACCACTCGCTCCACCATACCAACTGTCGTAAGAAAACAGCAACAATCCTTAAACTGACAGCAGAAGGAGTAGGTACGAACCACATACTAAACCTGAGGGACTCTAAGAAGTTGGAGAAGGAAATTCCTATAATTAACCAACCCAGTACAAATGAGAAAATGGATCTCACTTTAGGAAACATATGTAATAACAACCTCTCACAAATCACGAGTAAACAGCAGGTTACTAACACACCAAGGAACTGGTCTTGGGGTAGCATCATCTGACAGAAAAAGGTTTGAGTCAAAGAGAGAATTTAAAAGCAAGTTTCAAGTCGGAGTAGGTGATATCCCAATGTTTAGATCTTATTGCTATCCTAGAGACTGGTCCTTAAATCCTACTACGACATAAGCCCCATAAGGGAGCTCTTTAGAAGGGGGAGCAACGCTTAGAACCACCTTTAAAGTAAATTTCAAGTGTAAGAGACAAGCATAAGCATTCATATTAAATCCTAAAAGGTTTTGATTGATTCAATAAGGAAAGAATGGCCTTAAGATCCTGAAAGGAATGCCGATAGGCCACTGCAGACAAGGGGGTCACCCTCTTCAAATTGGGAATAAGAAACGCCCAAATTTGTAAATATTTTAAAAAGGGAAGGAGCAGTCCTTTAACATTCATTTTCTAGCAATCAGCGATGCTCTGGCTTACATCAAACGAGAACTAGTAACAAGATTATAACCCCCAGAAGATACTGACACAAAATAGGGCTGCTAGGAGAGTTGCAAAAACTCAGTAAAGGGTCTCAATAAACCAGGATTGGTTTCAGAAAGTTCAAATGGAAAGTTGAAAGATGATTCATGAAGAAGTCATAGAGTAGATGGTCTGTCTGGGCATCAATATCGAACCAATGTTACTGGACAAAGTTGCGTTCCACATTTAAGAAGATTCTATTAAATAGTCTTGATGCTTAACGGATGCTCAGATCAATAAAATGGTCCATAGATGTGTGTGTTGGTGGTGGTATCTTGAATGTTTCGTGGGACAGTTGACATTGACGTGGTCGATGCTATATATGTAGGAAGCTTGGGTCAGAGTCTATGATAATAGGGGGTATTAGAAAAGTTATGTGTGATACTCCGTTTATTAGGTCAGTCACATTGAGAGGGTTATTTTGGGCACTGATAGAGCTATACACGAATCTTAGGTACTGCAAGGGTTCTTTTATAAAAGCTCTGTCGCTACGGCTTCTATGTACGGGAAGTAATTGATGCTTTTACGTTCTAAATGCAAATTGCGAATGAAGTGGCAAGTTTTGTCACACTTCTATCACTTTTGTAAGAAGTTTAAGATGCGTTCTTAAGGGCATTAAATCATAACTAATTTTGCTAAACTTGAAGATTGAAACAGAAAATAAAGCAAAACTTATGTAGTGCTTAAAGAAGGTGGACAATACCTGCCAAAATCAAAGACCAGGCCTAGGAATAGGACAATATGAAGCATTCTTTTGAACAACCCTAAACCCAAGCAAGTCTATTTATGTACCAATTCGCTGCAAATCAAAACTTATAGAGGATCAATGCTATAAGGTTCCAGTCAGCGAATATTTGGACCGAGCCTTTAGTTAAATTGGGGGATTAGAGGATTGCAGAGGTCGCCACAACTGACCTCTAAGGGAATTGTCTACACACAAGTGGGCAAAGTAAAAGCTTGCTGAGTTCTACAAAGTTTCCATTCTTTAAACCATGATTAAGTTCATGTGGATGATCTTACCGAGGAGCGTGGATTCTTGTCCAGGGGTAACGCCATCTTTGTGTTTGTGCTTTTTATGTTTGTTTTTATGTTTCCGGGCAGGTGTGGCATATGTGGTGCGATACTGTTCGGGCAGCTGGAGAAGTATAAAAGGAAAAATTACACCTCCTTGATCAGCAGCATCATCTTCCCACCAACTTACCGGTCCTGGATGCAAACGGAATCCAGACAACTGCACTGCAGTTAATGGCAATAGTTCTTTGCCACCAATGGGCGGCTTCTCGATGACACTTCTCAGTGTGCTATTTTCCACAGGATGTGTGATCAGGTCATTGATTCCCGGTATATTCGGCAGGAACGAGGCCAGCGATTCCTTAAATTTCTTTTCCTTGAATTTGGTCAGCGTATGATGCAAACCATATTCGGTCATGAGATCCTTATCGCCTGTGAGTTCCGCTTTAGCCGGTGGCTCTTTCATCGAGTAGAAAGGTCCTGTGTGTATGATGGTGGGCGTTTTGCCCAAGGATATTGTCGTCTTTAGTGTACCGGATGAATCCTGCCGAGCCACCACTGGCGAACGACCGCCATGTGGTGAGGATTTGGGTGAATCCATCATTATATTGCCATAGTTGCTCATCATTTTGAAGGAGCCTCACGCACGCACACACACACTGACATACAATGCCACCACCACCACAACAACAACAACGGCTGGGCCAGCGACACGCTAACCAGGCCAGGAAATGCCTGTAAATATGTCAGTCTCTTGCTGCTCAATTGTTGTCTGCTGCCCACTATTATTTAGCAATTAAATTGTTTGTTTTTGTGGCGAATTTTAACGAATTTGCAGAGCCACTCTCGCCATCTTGTCCGCGTACCAGTGTGACCACATTGCGACAGCTAGCATAACTAAATAGATGTGCGTCAAAGTAACGTCGAAGTTTTAGCGTCGAATTGAAACGGTGGAGTCTGAAACGAAAATCCTTTTTTTATTTTTCGATTTGCTCATTAACTACTCAACTTTTTGAACTAAAATAAATGGCAAAATGTTAAGAAAAACATTAACAGTTGTTTTAACTTAAGTTTGGGTGGATTTGAGAATATTAAGTTGAAAAATGGGACCCTAAGAGTGTAGATATTTAGCCTTTTGTGGATGTGCGATTTTTCAACTTGATATTTCTAATACCTGGAACTCTCAAATCCACCCAAACTTAAATTCAAACCATAGTTTATATTTTTCTTAAAATTTTGTAATTTAATTTGGTTCAAAAAGTTAAGTAGTTGGGTAGCAAATTGAAAAATAAGAAGCTATTTTTGTTTCATACTTCACCGCTCCAATTCGACGCTACAACTTCGACGCACATGTATCGGTATCGGTACACGGATTGTGGTATCGATATCTTAAAGTATCGATAGGTCACGCTGCACCGCCCATCGCCAGCGCAGCGACAAGTCATAAAAAAAACTAGAGAATTTAAAACCAAACTAAATTTATTACAGTTTAAGCTCTAGCATCTATTTTACTGACACAGCGCCCCCCTCCACTGAGCCATGCAGTCAACTCTACGACAAGTTGTGACGGCGGTAGCCAAGGTAAATAAGTGGTCAGATTTCGGGGGGGTTATGCAATCTAACCTATAGAAAACAGGGTCAATAGCATGGCTATTAAAGGTGCATTAACTAAGAACTCAAACGGTTAATGACCAGCTAATAAGCCGCCAAGTGATTAAATTGCCGAAACTTGCAAAATTGATTGTCGCCTTATCTGATTCGAAGATGTCAAGGTCGTCTATCAGCTGATGATAGAGCAAAGCTATAGATTAAAATGAGCCAATGCGTGTGATAGGCGCGATAAGGAAGGCATGTTCCCTCAGCCAGTGGCTCACAAACTGTGAGCCACCAAGCTAACATTTCACGAAACGGCTGATACAAGTCAAGCCAGCTACTCTTAAACTGTAAGCTCAACCGGTACTTTTCAAATGCAGAGTAACCATTCCAGGTGCTTCTCAAACATTTCATCATAAGCCACCCTTGGGCTAGAAACAGCTTATATATGTTAATCCAGTGATTCACAAACTGTAAAATACACCGGTACCTGCCAAATGCAAAGCAGTGCTTGTCAAACAAATAGCCTACCTTTTGTGTGGGACTGTAAAACTTTAAGATTAGCCTTTGCCTTGCAAACTACAGGATCCCGCAGGATCCCAGCTCATCCGCTTGCTAAATGTCCCACAGCCCCTATCTAATCCCTCCACTCATTAATCTTCCAATTCTTTTCAGACTCCCCTCCGCACCAATGCTGCCATCTTGGGCGCACTGAATGCCCGCTACTATTCCAGCACACATGAGGCTGATATTGTTGTAATTGGCTCTGGCCCGGGTGGCTATGTGGCCGCCATTAAAGCTGCGCAAATGGGCATGAAGACCGTCAGCGTGGAAAAGGAGCCCACTTTGGGCGGCACCTGCTTAAATGTGGGCTGCATCCCTTCCAAGGCTCTGTTGAATAACTCACATTACTATCACATGGCTCATTCGGGTGACTTGGCCAATCGTGGCATCAATTGTGGTGATGTTTCCTTGGATCTGGACAAGATGATGGGTCAGAAGACAAATGCCGTGAAGGCCCTCACCGGTGGCATTGCTCAGCTGTTCAAAAAGAACAAAGTGACACAATTGACCGGCTTTGGCAGCATTGTCAATCCCAATGAGGTGCAGGTGAAAAAGAACGACGGCACCATCGAGACGGTCAAGGCGAAGAATATTTTGATTGCCACTGGTTCAGAGGTGACACCTTTCCCAGGAATTGAGGTAAGTGAAAATGGAAACTGTGGCGGTCAATTTGCTCACCCCCCCCCACTCATTTCCAGATCGATGAGGAGGTGATAATCAGCAGCACTGGTGCCTTGAAGCTGGCCAAGGTGCCCAAACACATGGTCGTCATTGGAGCCGGTGTCATTGGTCTGGAGCTGGGCTCGGTATGGTCACGTCTGGGTGCTGAAGTCACGGCCATTGAATTTATGGACACCATTGGTGGTGTGGGCATTGACACTGAGGTGTCCAAGACTTTCCAGAAGGTTTTGGTTAAACAAGGCTTGAAATTCAAACTGGGCACCAAAGTGACGGCAGCTAGTCGCAGTGGCGACAGTGTCACCGTCTCCGTGGAGAACGCCAAATCTGGGGAAAAGGAAGAAATTCAATGTGATGCCCTGCTGGTGAGTGTGGGACGTCGCCCATATACCGAGGGCTTGGGCCTGGAGGCGGTGGGCATTGTTAAGGACGATCGTGGTCGGATTCCAGTGAATGCCACTTTCCAAACAGTGGTGCCAAGTATCTATGCTATTGGTGATTGCATCCATGGCCCCATGTTGGCCCACAAGGCCGAGGATGAGGGCTTAATCACCATTGAGGGCATCAATGGCGGTCATGTGCACATCGACTACAATTGTGTACCCAGTGTGGTCTACACGCATCCCGAAGTGGCGTGGGTGGGCAAATCCGAGGAGGTGCTTAAACAAGAAGGTGTGGCCTACAAGGTGGGCAAATTCCCCTTCTTGGCCAACTCCCGTGCCAAGACCAACAATGAGACGGATGGATTTGTCAAGGTCCTCGCCGACAAGGCCACCGATCGCGTGCTGGGCACACATATTATTGGTCCTGTTGCCGGTGAACTCATCAATGAAGCTGTTTTGGCCATGGAGTATGGAGCATCTGCTGAAGATATTGCACGTGTCTGTCATGCGCATCCTGTAAGTAGAGAGCGGTGAATAATGAAGCATCAGCAACTTCTAATGACTTCCATTTTTCCAGACCTGTTCGGAGGCGTTGCGCGAGGCCAATGTGGCCGCTGCCTTTGGCAAACCCATCAACTTCTAGGAAAATTCTCCCACTACCAGGAACCTGCACTGCGTTTTGAAATTATTTCGTTGTACACAAACCAAACCGAAAGTCTCAGCAAATACTAAACAAACAAAAAAAGAACGATGCATATTTTTTTTGAAATTGGTCCCGACGCATAGCGTTTACTTCTATTTGTTTGCAATCCATTTTACTTGCAAATATTTAATGTAATTAAATGTGTATTAAGTGTAGAATAAAAAATCATCCGTTGGAAAACTCGAAACAACTTAAACGACATAACAAAACGGAGATTTTTTTTAATGAAAAGGCGGATTGTATGTAGAATTGGGACTTCCTTTGAAGGATTTAAACAAGACTGTAAATGCAGGTGGATAATAGTATTACGAGTACAAAAGTCAAGAGTATTCTAGGCAGTTTTTGAAAGGTCTCTGCTGGAGAATATGAAAAGGGAAAGATCCCTAAACTGGGCTCACAGATCTAAGATTGTGAGGACCGTGGGGTCTAGGGGACAGGTCTCCGGTGGCCTGTGCACTGAGAAGACATGCAGGGCAATCATTAACCACCTCAGGGCTTACTCTGGTGAGTTAATTGTTGAGGAATCGGCTTCGTACAGAACGGAGTTGGAATAATTTGGTCCTGGTGGATCGTTTACTCAACTTTAATTATACGTGGCGGTTTGCTTTCAAGCAAAATGATATTCTGGTAGGATTTTATGACCTTGAATACCCTGTTTCCCCACAGCTTAGGGTGCTTATGAGAGGGGTATCGCTCCTAAGGGTGGTCATATGTTAGCGAGTACTGGTACTGTTCTTTGGGACATGCTTGATGGTGCCATCCCATGAGTTATTGTTGAGTAAGGTCTCGATATTCTAGTGTAAGTGGTCCGGATAAGTCACGATGTGACATCCTAGGGCCATTCTCAGTGCAGCGTATTGATTTTATATTTGATTTTGCTCCGATCTTAAAGAAACTCGACTTGAATAACTGGTTAAACATGAAAAAAGCGTGTACCGACAACAAAAACTACACTCCACTCTTCTATTGGTTGATTTTCGATCTTTTAATCGAAAAAATACACCAAAAAATTGAATTAAAGCCTCGAAAAAACCTTAAAAACCTTTAAAACGATGCCCATTGCGATTTTTATTATATTTTTACCCCTATACCCCCCTCCATAATCCAGCCCCTCACCCCCGATTGCTAAAATTTTGCCAGAAATGAAATCAGAGCACCCAAAAACCTATAAAATGACACTCCATTTGAATTTTTTTACATTTTACCCATATACCACCTCCAGAATTGCCCGAAATGAGATCGGAGTTCCCGAAAACCTATGAAACGATACTATTTTTGAGTTCTTTAAGACTTTGTTCCTATTCCACACTTCATAAGTCAGCTCCTGCACCTACGTTGGGACAAATATAGCCAGAAATGAAGTCTGAACATCCGAAAACCATTGAAAGGATACCCCATTTGATATTTTTGTAGATTTTTCCCCTATCCCACCTTTATATTTGCCAGAAATTTGATCGGAGTACACGAAAACCTATAAAACGAAACTGTTTTTGAGTTCTTTAAGATTTTGTTCCTATTCCACACTTCATAAGTCAGCTCCTGCACCTATGTTGGGACAAATATAGCCAGAAATGAAGTCGGGACATCCGAAAACCTATTAAACGATACCCCATTTGACTTATTTTATATTTTACCCCCATCTCACATCCATAAGTCAAACCCCACGCCACCGATCGAGAAAATATTGACAGAAATGACATTGGAGCACCAAAAAAAACCTATGAAACGATACCCCTTTTGAGTTCTCTTAGATTTTGACCTTATCCATCCTCCATAAGTCTGCCTCCGCACCACCGATGGGAGAAACATTGCCATAAATAAGATCGGAGCACCGGAAAACCTATGAAACGATATCCATTTTGGTTATTTTATATTTTACCCCTATTCCACTTCCATAAGTCAGCCCCCTTAAAAGTATATTGCTACAAATAAGATCAGAGCACGCGAAAACCTAAGAAAAGAAACCTCATTTGATTTTGTTTTTATATTTTAGCTCCATTCCACCTCCATAAGTCTGATACCGCACCCACGAAGCGATAAATATAGCCAGAAATCAAATCGGACCACCCCAAATCCTATGAAACAATACCCCATTAGATTAATTGTATTATGGCAAACCTTACTGAGCATTTTTGGCCTTGCCACATGCTGCGTATCACTTGTGAGGTTACACTGAATCGACCAGCTGTTTTCCTAATCATGTTCATCTTCCATTTCCCCAGCTTTTTTCGAAAAACCAGATGCCATGAAAATTTAGAAACAACAACTCAAAAATTGGAGTTCTCTGACAATATGTTTTTACTCTCACAATTGAATACGTTTGATTTTTAAATAAAATATCTATTAACTACCATCTATGAGGCATTATTCCTGCCGACTTGTGTGTACTAACACTAAATAACAACTGCTCTGAGCTTCCTTGCATGCGTCATGCGTCACGCGTCACTTAACACGCGCTTAATTCTCCAATTTGGTGGCCTCATTGGAGTTACGTTCACTGATCTCTTCGTCCTCTTCCTGCTCATCGGCCGACTCTTCTGGCTCAGACGACTGCAACGACGACGTCGACGAGGATGGTGAGGGGGGCGCCGACGATGCGGCTGAAGACGAGGAGCAGTTCGAGGTAGAGCCCGAGGTTATATTGATGGCCGTGTCATTGGCTTTGGTGTTGGTGCTGTATTTGGGCACATTCCCAGAATTGGCACTGACCGCCGCCTTGTAGTAGGCACTGTGAGCCAAAGGGCTGGCCAACTCCTGCTGTTTGGCAGCATTTGCCTCTCGGGTAATGGAAGCCACTGCACTGGGAAACGCATTTCTTTTACCATAATTTGAATGCGGCAATTGGCCAAAGCCCAGGGGCTTTGGTGCGGGCGGCATTGGTGGGCGTTGTTTCTTCGCGCTGTTTGTGAAACTGGGTTGCTGGGGTGGGCAACGGAAGCCAATGGCAGGCTCATTGCAGTTATCCATTTTGAAGACATGCCTGGGCGAGGGTTTGTTTCTCTGTTTCTCCACTCGCATGCTTTGTATGGGAACCACTGGGCATCGGATGATGGGCTTCATCATCTGGTTGGACTGATCTCCACTAAGTTCAGCCGAAACAGCTTCACCGCTAGAACCAGCAATTACACCTCCTCCTCCAATACGTTGATCGAATTGGACTTGATTTTGAGAGGTATAATTGGTCTTAGTCTTGGAGCGTTCGGGTAGCAGAGGAAACACCTCGACGGAGGCGGGCAGATTAATATTGGTGCCCAGACCCAATCGTTGCTTCACATCCGACATGGTCTGCTGTGCCGTCTGACGTGCCTTCTCCGCACCAATTTCCAGCATATAAATCAGTTCATTTCGTTTGGATAAATGATGTTGGATTTGTTCACGTATGGGACGCAAGTGCTCTATGACGGCCTCCGCCACACGATCCTTATACTTGGCCGTATCCAAAGTGCGGGCCTCCGCCACCACTGATTTAATGCTCTGACCAGTGACCTGGGCATGTATGTTAACTAGATTGCTAACGCCAGGGCGTTGAGATGGATTGTAGGCGATGTCCGAGGTGAAATCGGTGATGGCCTTTTTGATTTTCTCATTTATCAATTCCGGTGAGTCACTCAGATTGATGGTAGCCTTGGTATTGGGCGCCGATTTTGACATTTTCTTTGCCGGATCCCGCAAAGAGAGGATCTTGGAGGCATCCGTGTCCTCAATCAGTGCATGACATACAGGGAATGTGTCACCATAGCGACTATTAAAGCTGCGAGCCAAATGCTGGGCCAACTGTATGTGCTGCTTTTGATCAGCTCCCACTGGCACATGGGTGGCTCTGCGGGAAGAAAAGGAAAGTCTGAGACTGAACATTAAATATCCCGTGTACAACCCACTTGTATAGCATTATATCAGCCGCTTGCAACACCGGATACACGAACAATCCCAGCGGCACTTCCTTTAGCAAACGCGATTTCTCCTTGAACTGCGGCAATTGAGCCAATCTGGGCATGGTGCACAGTGAGCTCAAAATCCAATTGAACTCTGCATGTTCAACCACCGCAGACTGCACAAATAGTGTACTCTGGGCAGGATCGATGCCACAGGCCAGCAAAGTGGCGGCCATGTTGAAGATGTTCTCACGGAGAACGGGTGGGTTGTGCGGCATTGTGATGGAGTGAAGATCCACTATACACACGGTGACATCATCGCGTGCATCCTGCAGCTGAGCAAACTTGCGAACGGCACCCAGATAGTTGCCCAAATGCAGTGAGCCAGTGGGCTGGACACCACTAAAAATACGGCGTGGCCAGCGGGAATTCTGTAAGAGGTATAATGATTATGTCATCCCAACTGTGACGCTCCCCCCAATCATACTCACATCATCCTCTGCCGCTGCGTTGCCTGCTGCCGGCTCCACTGGACCTTGTGGTTTATGTTGAGTTCTCTTCGCCGCCGTCACCCTGGCAGTGGCCGACTGAGAGCCGGTCGCCCGTCTGGAAGGAGCGCCCTGCTTCAGTGCACCCACATTCAGGAATCGCTTGGACATCATTATGGAGCGTAGCAGCGACGCACGCCGGGTAACCAAAGGCATGTGCAATTTAAATTTACTTGCGCCGCGAATCATTTTGGTTCGATTTCAATTTGAATAACAGCTTAAAAATTTTGTACCATTTAGTTATTTGGGCTCATAGAAAAAAACTTTGAAAACAATACAAAATACCAGAAATAAGAATGAGGTAAAATATCTACGAATTTGTCCGAAAGTCAGTGAAATAAATTGTTGATTAACAAATTAAATTTTGACGCAAAAGGCAGGAACGTCGTGACCGCACTGGGTAAACGGCAAAATACCAAAAAAATAATATATAAAGAAAATATTAAATTCAAAGCTGCAGAATCTAAAAATCCAAAATCCAGATTATTATAAAACTATTATAATTATAAAATTACTATTTACTATACTATACTATTTAAGAAGCTTGGAAAAATTGTGCTCACACTTTAATGGGCATGTTTTGCTCCTATTTTCGATTTACCGCCAATGGCAAATCAACGGTTTGGTCACACCATCTATGGCCCGTGAAAATAAACACTCTTGCAAAAAACCACGGATTCAGATCATGATTTTTCCAAAAAATACAAGGATAAACACAAAATCATGATTTTTTGCTACACATGAATTTTGACTATGGTTTTTGAGAAAAACCATGATTTTTTACATAGGTGGTATCTCACTGCATAAATATCGTGCTTTTTATATGACGGCATAAACAGGCGCATTTTAAAAAGCGTGATTTTAAAAAACTGTGATATTGCCAGCATAAACGTAGTATAAGTTACCCTGAATTTGTTGTCTACAGATCCGGCAGCAATGTTTTAACAAAAAACTGACAGCGCACTGCGATGAATTCAATTACATGGCTAAGAGGAGTAAAAGAAGACCTAGTTGGGTCTAAAAAGCGGCTAGTTGTTTTTGTGTACGCTTTCAAGAGTACCACTAATGTAACAGCTTTGCTTGGCATTTTTCTGCCTGTGGCTGCTGGTCACACTGTGCACTGCACAGATGTAGCTTAGCTTAGTTTCGTTCTCCATTTCGCTCGGTTCGGATGTGTTACATACCGCTACCACCACTAGAAAAAATCACAGCCCACTTAAGTTAAAAAAATTCGTTACCAACGTTACGCACGCGTATAAAATACCAACAAAATATGCCGCACTGAGTGAAAGTGAATTAAGAAACAAAATACAAACAAATTAAATTTCAAGTGTGTATTTAAACAGTCAAATTTTTATATTGTACGACAACAACAACAGCATCAACTACCTGTTTTGCCTTTGCAAGCATCTACCCCCTTTCGTTGTGTGTGTGTGTGTGTGTGTGCAAATCGTCTAAAATTTGTTTGTGCTTGTAAATTTTGTTAAAACACATTTATGTGGAGCTAACGGTTCTTCATCGACGCTGCTGCTCCAATTTGGATACATATTTATATTTTAACAGGTGCGTTATATTGTTAACTGTTTTCCAATTATTTAAATGTGATTAGCAAGCAGAAGCAAGCATTAGCGCCATAGTTTGACAGCGATGCTCTCAAACTGTAGTGGCGTCCTATTAGCTGCGAGAGAGCGAAACAAATGGGGCGAAATATGTGGAAAATTGCAATTCAATTTGAAGAATTTGAGTTGGGCTATGGAATTTGTATACACTTGTAAGGTGGATTGTAGTTTGCATAGAAGAAATCATCTTTGACCAACACATACAGTGTATATATATATACTTGATCAGCGATTGAACTCTGTCCGTCCGTCTGTCTGATTCTGCGCGAATTAGTCCCTCAGTTTTGAAGCTTTCGAGCTGAAATTTGGCATAGAGGCTGCACACCGGCTTACATGTTGGATCCGGGTGGTTATTTCTTATAGCTGCCCTAGGAATAATTTGTTTCAAATGTATTTTAGCTTCAGACAAAGGAAGCTTTGATTTCTCGTTTTAAAATAAAATAAATTATACTTGCAATTTCGAAAAAAATCTTACAAATTTGAGAGCAATTGTGCAATAATTCTTATTTTGCGTTAAGGATTGTCGAAGGTAGTTTTCACATGACTCGCTGCAATTTTTTCACGATTTCTTTTTAATAAACCAAATTGACAGATTAGGTACCCATTTGAGGTATCCTTGCCAAAGGTCCGCCTAACACTTGACTGATTCGCCGTGATTCCTGCCGTAGAGCATATAAGTCAGAGGTGGCCAAGAGTACCTCGCATAGCTACCAATACAAATAAAAAATATAATCCCGAAGTAACAACAACCACAAGAGAATGAAAGGGAAAGCCGGATAAACTAAATCACTCCACGCATAACAACAAATGTTACATATGCAAACGCAGGAGAATTTGTAGTTGGGTTCAATTCTGCAAGATGCATAGATGAGAAAGTGGAGAGGGACTTCCAAGACGCTGTTGTTGGAATTTCGTTATAAGCTTTACGGGCAACACTGATTTGATCTAAGAAAATAATTGACTCGCCGCATACTCTTCTTCTACCGTTATCTGACCTTCTGCTCTTCTTGATTCTACAATTGATTCTTCTTTTACTTAGTTCTGACACAATGTCAGTGATTTAAGATCTAAGATCCAAAGATATGCTGTTCTGATCTGATAAGATTTTAGTTTGCTTTCGCTTCTCAATCCTGAACAGAGTCATGTCGATAGGGTAATACTTAGAACTTTCTGCTGATGCGCAGGATTGCCAGATGTTGCCAGCTTGGTTTAATATAGTGTTTAATGGACAGTCTTTTGAAGTTTCCTTGTCCTCTTCGCGAGATTGTAAAGGTACTTCGAGTTGTCCTAGCTTACCGCTTAGCCCATCAGTTTTGATTGCTTCTCTATCTCTGAGAAGACTCGCCAGCCGCATGTTCGCTTTTACAAGTACCATTATATCTTAAAACGAGAAAGCTAAGCTTACTTCGTCTATGACGAAGTTGCAAAAACTACATTTTTCCCACAAAGACCCATTTCCGACCGATCGTTCGTATGGGAGCTATATGATAAAGTCATTCGACTCGATCAAAAATTTGTAGAATGAGCTGAAAGCCTGAGAAACAAACAAATACAAAATTTCAAGATGCTACCATTAAAAAAAAAAGTTTTTCTAACTAAGATTGTTTTTCAGAGCTATCTTTTGTATGGCAGCCATACCATATAGTTGTCCGACTTTAATAAAACTTGGCGAAATTATAAAAAATCATAAAAAACGTATGAATACAAAGTTTGAAGGCGTTTCTATTGAAAAGAAAAATGTTTTTCATACTAAAACTAGTTTTCCGAGCGATTTTTCCTATTGGAGCTATAAGATACAGTCATCCGATCAGATCGGTTCCTACATATAAGTAGCGTGCTGCAAAAATAAGACTCTGTGCTAAATTTCAGCTCGATAGCTTTTAAACTGAGGGAGTATTTTGAGTAGAAACAGACGTAGACGGACGTACAAAGCTAAATCGACACAGTTCGACTCCCTGATCCAGAATAAATATAGTTTATGGGGTCGGAATTGAATATTTCTAGGCGTTGCAAACTTATGGGCAAAATAATAATACCCTTTGCAAGGGTATATCAAGATCTGTTAGCATTTGGGCACTATAACGGATTATAAACCGTCAGCAGATTAAAGCAGTCACTCGATAAGGTGTCACCCTGCCTCAAACCTCTTATGGTATCAAATGGCTCGTATAGGCTCTTTCCTAATATGACGGAACTTTGTATGCTTCTCAACGTAATCATGCAAACTTGAATGTACTTTGCTATAGCAAAAAAAAAAAAATTAGACAGGGTCTCTGTCCAATGGGTTTTCTACAGTATTTGTAGCACTGTGAATATCTGCTCTGTGGTGGACTTACCAGGTCTATAACCACACTAATAAGGTTCGATCAGTTTGCTCATTTTCGGATTATATTTCGGCTTTAGACGTTCACTGATTCTGTTATGGGTAAGCGACTGATCCCACGGTAGTTGGAGCAAACTTCAGGGTTTTCTTTTTTAAATAATTGTAAAAAAAAGCACTTCGATGCCAATCTTTGGGCTTGCTTTCTTCGGATCATATTTTGCATAGTTTTTGCTAATTTCCCGACGGCAGCCTTGAATAATTTAGCGGGCAACTCATGAGCGCCAGCTGATTTTGTATTATTTTAGCCTTTTTATGGCTGACCAAACTTGGCCATGGTCCGGTGGGTTTATTTCTATACCATTGATTGGTGGTACCACAACTTCTCCTTCTACTGTTCGTCATCGCCTGCCAGCAGGTTGAAGAAATAGTTTCTGCACTTGTCCAGATCTGTGACCAGATTAACATTCGATTGATTGAGCCAAAGAATTATTTAGAGTACCAAGCTTTGTATTTCACCCTTTCACCTAAGACCTCCCTAATGGATAGTTCCTACCGTCTTCAAATTAAACCCATAAACTTGCTCTCTTCTTAATGCTGAACACACGCCAACCTGAAGTATAAATATTGATTCTCAACTATGTTTAAATTAACTACATTCATTTTGTTTTTCCTTTTTTTTGTTTGTGCTTTTGTCTCGCATATTATTTGGGGCAATTAAATTAATGACTTTTGTGTGTGAGACAGTAGTAACATTTTCACAAATGCGAAAATTCGCAATTGTTTTTTTTTTGTTTTTGTTTTGCTCATTTTTGCCATGTTTTTTGCTATTGTTATTTTTGCTGCTGTTATTTGGTTAAAGCCGCTTTCGTGCCAGTTGGCGCCATCGTCGCCATTTGTTTATGGTTTGAAGTAGAGGAAGTTTTTTTGTTCATTATTTTTTTTTTCTTCTCCAACTTTTGCGCAGTTCCGTATATCTTAGGAGACCACCTGCTTAGACAGGAAACGCAGGAGCGACCACTTGAGGATCTGTGTAATGTGAGATGCACTTGGAAAAATCTTGAGTAGCAGCTGCTGCCACCCCGCCTCCTGTAACCTTAGTTGCATCAGCAACGCTTTCCTTCCCTATGTAATCTGATATTTAACATATTTCTAGTCCACATTTTTGGCCTGTGTGTGTTAACTGTTTAACATTGTTTAGTGAGCTGGCCGCCTACAATTACACTTGAGAGGGAGTCCGCTGTGACTGTGCTATCTCGTTTACACTCTAACGGGTTCTGGTCTTGCTTTTTTGCACTTTGCATATTCTGTCAAAAAATGGGGGGGAAAAAATACATAATTTTGTTGCTTCGCCTTGGCACAGTTATGCGGCTTGGCCACGTTTTTGTTGTCGACGCTGTTTTCTTCATTGTTTTGGCTTTTACCATTTTTGGACTGCAGCTTTTGAAGGTGTTGTTAGGTGGCTTCGGCTTTAAAATTGTGCAGTTAGTCAACTTTTATGGGCTTGACCTGTTGTTGTGTTGATGGTCTAAGCAGTAATCAGACTCCTGATTTGGTTAAGAAGTTTGAGTTTCTTATATTATATCTAAAACCAAAATCGGCCCTTCTACAACTTATTGCAGCGGTTTACAAAAAAGTACCATGAATCACAGTTGTTCAAATAAGCATTTCCTGCACTTAGTAATTGTCGCCAGGAGGCTAAATTTAGAAAATCTATAATGGTTGGTCAATAATGGCTATACAAAGCACTTTAAGATGACTGTCCAGACGACAAAATACCCTGTACCCTTGATATGGGTTGCTTTTATTCATTCTACTGCCTCTACTGCTCGCAGATAATGCAGCAAAACAAATATATTTGATCAAAAAGGAGTTTGTTTAGAGGTGCATCCGAGGCTTTGAATGTGTCACTACTTGAACCTGAGCAACCACAGAGCTCTTTTCCGTGGTTATGTGTTCGATCATTTCTCTGGGATATGTAACCTATCGACAATTTCACTTGCTGTCTCTAAATGCAAAAAAAAGGCAACTTATGTGATATTTTTTATTTGGAGATGTGATAAATGTTGACTTATTAGTATAAGGGCCGATTTTTAATCTTCTACATAGAGCTATCTGTCACATTAACCTACAAATGGGAGCAAAATTTAAGTTTAAGTTTTCAGATATTACTTTTCTATGACAGCTATACGATATTGATGTCCAATTTCAACCAAACTTATTAGAATCATGGGCAAGCATAGAAAACTAAGAAATACAAAGTTTTGGAGGCGTTTTCATTGAAACCAAAAAAGTTTTTCTCACTAAAATTTGTTTTTCGACCGATAGTTCCCATGTCAGCTACATGCTAAAGTCATCCAATTCAACCGATTTCGATAAATATGCAGCGTATTTGTACTATAAGACTTCATGCAAAGTTTGGTGAAGATAGCTTTCGAAATGACGCAGGAGATGGCATAGACTGCATAGAACAGTGCTAAATCAACTCGGCTTGTCGAGCTGATTGAGAACTTTATGTGGTCGGAGATATTTTCTTCTATGCATTACAAACATTCGGACAATTTTATAATTTCCTCTGCAGGGTATAAATATGTACTTTAATATTTAACTATTTAAAAAAATTTAAAAAAAAGAACAAATTTGTATTACCTTACCCCATTTTGGTTCGAAATCACGAACCGTGAATGCTTTTTAAGCTTGCAGCCCTGGTTTTTGGGACTCGGTGTAGGGAAAAATGTTCGGTTCTGTATTGTTTCTCAGGTCTCATCGGTGTTTTCGGTTTACTTAACTTATCCACAATTCTAGCTATTACACTTTCGCTCATTTTAATACATATAAATACAAATTTTTTGCCATCCTATCGTACGATTAATCTAGTTTAGTTAATAAGAGATATTTCTTTCCCCTCACTTTCTGGAACTTTGTTCATAGTTATTATTATTATGCTGCAACTTCATTAATCGGGAGCCCTTTACGATCGCGTTCGCGCAAAACAATAACACATGCGCCTGAAGCGTATAGAGCGCGTGCACCTGTGGTAGAAGCTAACTTTCTGATGATGTTAGTTCTTCAAAAGGTCCCGTCAATCTTAACTGGATTGGTATAAAAATCATAAAGTTTTCATTGATTTCAAGGAATATTGTTCAAGTCTTTGGGTTGGTATGTGTTCGGTAAGATGTTTTGTAAGAAATTCAATTCATATCTTTCCAAAGTAACAAACACAGTCCTTTGAAACACAGCTGTAGACGTTAAGTAAACCTAATCCAAGTCGGCTGCGATTTATATATGTGTTTTGGTTTACTGGACGCAACAAATGCTTTCCACGGTTTAAAATACCAAAAGTTGATATCGGAACCTCACGTTTAACTTTTAATGTTAATTTTTGTTTATCAATTAAACTATTGTAAAGACTTTTGTGTAGAGCCAAGAGAGTTGACTGAACTCCACCTTATTTTTTATGATTTTTTTTTATATAAATGAAAATGCATTTCAGCAATTAAAAAAAAACGACAAGTGCAAAATTGTAGTGAAGAGGAAACGCGGTCTGCCGCTCTTCCCATGTGTGTATGCACTTGTATCTGAGAGATGCATGGCAAGGTATACAAACACAAATATATACGAAACAAAAAACATGCCAAGCACTCGGTACACATGACAGAACAATAAGTGAGAGATAGGGACCCAGACTTGTCATACTTTCCGAAGCGACACCTGTTTAAAGTTGTGCGCCTCTTAGAATTCTTTTTCATGTGTGTTTGCATGTGGCTTCAAATGCAATGTGTTTGGTTGGCTCTCTCGCTCAGTCGTCAAACGTGCTGTAAATAACAGATGTGGGCATTAGATGAATTCCCTGACTAATTACGGAACACTTGTGATGGCTTCTTTCATTCCATTTGGTTAGGCAGCCAGAGGTGCATTGAACTAAAAATGCTGTTGACCCAGTTTGATTTTCAGTCAGTCAGTAAGTCGATCATTCCTGTTTCCAGGCCCGGCCGTCTGTGTCTGTCTACTCTTCAGCAAGCACCAATTAAATGTCAATTGGCGACGTCATCTGCCCACTTGGGTCTGCTCGCCTTTGGTTTATTGAACACGAGATTCTTGCCTCTGGCATTTCTTTAGTTTTTTCTTTGCTTTGTTTTTGGCAACAGCCAGCAGTTTTATAAACAAAAACAAAATCTTTTTAAAAACTTGTTTACCTTGAATTGAAGTGAATTGAAGTTCAAATGCTTGGCAATAAGTAATTATAATTTTAGCTGCGGTTGATTTTTTGTTGTTCATTAATGCAATTTTGTTGTATTTTGTTTGATTCAAACGAAACGCCATTAATATGTAAATTTAAAAGTTGTTAAGAAAACAAAATCAGTCTACTATCAAAGTGCTGCTCAAACTGTAGGAATCAATTTTTTTTTTAATGAAGTCGTTAAAGTAACTTTCCCAATGGCTCTCAAACCATTTTGAGTTAAAATGCAACAGGTGTATTGCGTTTTCCCTTTTCATGGGAGTGAGAAAATTAACTGATGTTATCTTTCACTAACAAGTACACCCAAAATAGGTCGAGGTTTGTTGTGGACACTTCCTGCTCTTCTCTTTGCATTTCCCTTCCATTAGCCCATACACTTGGGTGTGTAGATTAATACAACAGGAGACATTTCTAGGCCCTGTAATTACATTATAATTGTCGTCAATTCTACCATTTTCCAACGTTTTTGTTGCCAAGCTTTTACGCTTTCATTTCTATTTTTTTTTTTTTTGACATTTGTCACAGCGTTGGAACGTTGAAGAAAGTGGAGAAAATCTATAAAAAGTGACGTACAATAGGACTCAAGAAATTCAATTGTGTAAGTTTCGACAATTGATTAATTGACATGTCAGGGATGTTATTTGTCTTTAGAAGTGGGTCAGTTTTGCTGTGATTAAAAATAAAAGTAGATAATTAATCTAACTAGAAGATATCTATTTAGTTGAGGTATCATTTTATGTTAATGTTTAAAAATAATTTTTTAAGGCTCTCGGATTTCTAAAAATCGTAAAAGGTAAATTTTAAAAAAGTGCAGACACTTTCAAGAGGGAAACGGAAATAGCCAATAAACTGAAAATATATGAAATTCATAACATAACACGGTTTTTAGTTTAAAAGTGGATTTTTGATTGCCAACAGCTTTAAGGCAGATTGATTCAATCCCTTAAAGCTCAAGAAAAGTCCCACAAATACAAATAGCTCTTCAATTCATCCATAAAATCACATTCTCAAGTCGTAAAGAATCTCACAGCAAATCTGTAAACCATCTCCCGTCCAGCTCCCTGCTTGATTCTTACAGCAAAGACAATTTAAAAGCTTTCCACATCAGCTGATTAGCCCCAACGAACCTTTTGTATAAAAATTTCACACCTTATTGTTATTCCCTATATATTCTCTGTTTTTTTTTTGTATTGTATTGTATTGTGCATATCAGGTGACGAGATAAACAAAAGCAAAAAAAAAAGTTCATGGGAAATACAGTTTATAATTATAGACAGAGCACTGAAAAAAATGAAGAAAAACAAAACAAACAAAAAAAAACCAAGATGCATCATGCTCAACTCAACTCTTGAGAACCGCTTGAAGGCGCACCAACACACACACACACAGCATCTTTGTAACTGTAAGCCAAACAAACGGTCTCTGAGAGTTGCTCAGACAACTACTGCACTTTGAGTTGAATTTTCTTAATTCGCTGCTTCTTTTTTATTTTGTGTGGCCAAACCAGCTGGCAAGCTGATTGCATTTGAATTATTAGCTGACACAGTTGCAAATTGCAACAAAAACTTGGACTCTTTTGAAAGCTAATCAAGTATCGTAGCGAGTGTGAGATAGTCACACAACGCCCTCAATTCAAATAAGTACAAGCATTATGCAAACATTGCATAAGTTTTTATTTCTATTTCTTTCTTTTAAGACCGAAACTTTCATCGATTTTTCACTGCAAGTTCCGAGTTCATTGCTCTCTCACTCTTCTCTTCCACCTGCTCCCTCCACTTCGTTGGTGCTTTTCGTTTAGCTGGTCATTGGTCAAAGTATTGTATTATTTTTCTTTGGCTTTTCTTTTGAACTTGTGTGCTGCTGCTATGTAATCATAAATGTACATATTTATTTTCATTATGGCATATTTTTCCAGTTGAAAACGTTTTTGGTATTAATTGCTCGAGACAATCAATATTTAATCACAGGTTGATGGTTAGTTTATGATGACAATGAAGTGGTTGAATGTGATTGTTTTCTTTTTAAAGTGAAACGTTTTAATTATAAGTTTATTTTGGTATTTTAGTTAAATGAAATAGAAAGAAGGTGAAATTGTACATAAAATTTTACTTTTTAATGTTAAATAATATTTAAGAATCTTTAAGAATTACTAAAACTAAAAAGTACCTGATTCATTCAGTTCCAGAAAGGCTTAATACATTTTTTTATTTTAGATGATGACAAATTTGTTCAGCGAGTCAGGTTGACATTTAAATTTGACTTATTTCAGATTGTTAACAGAAATCATGCATTGTTGTCAGAGGACAAACTTTTGGTTGCGTTGAGTTTTTATGCCAGAGTCAGCTTACTCATCACTGTTGTGAATTTTTGTGGAGTCCGCGCTCCTTGGACAAGCCTAGCAGTTCTCCCACACTTTAAAAGTGTGATGAATTCCTGCTTGAGCCGCAAACTGATCTCAAGCAAATGCTCCTCAGTTTTCTATATTGAAATTATCCAGATGTTTGTAGCGCATAGAAGGAAGCATTTCCGATCACATAAAGTATATATATTCTTGATCAGCATGACAAGCTGAGTCGATATAGCCATGTCCGTCTGTCCGTCCGTCCGTCCGTCTGTCCGTCCGTCTTTCTGTCCGTCTGTTTCTATGCTATCTCCTCCGCCAGTTTTAAAACTATCGCGACCAAACTTTGCATGAAGTCTTCTGGTCCAAATACGCTGCACATTTGTCGGAACCGGCCGAATCGGATGACTATAACATATAGCTGCCATAGGAACGATCGGTCGAAAAACTAGTTCTAGTGAGAAAAACTTTTTTGTTTTCAATGCAAGCGTCTTCAAACTCCGTATTTTCTAGTTTTTAATGCTTCTTAATGCTTCCATGATTCTGCCAAGTTTGGTCGAATTCAGACATCTATATAGTATAGCTGTCATACAAAAGTAGAGTCAGAAAAGTAGTCTTATTGAGAAAAACTTGTTTGTTTTCAGTGGATATGTTTTTCAAATAAGTCATAAAACGTGCTGCAAGGGTATACAAACTTCTGCCTAGCCGAAGTTAACTTTCCTCTATTTTTTTAATATGAAATTTTTAAAGGTTTACAGAGTATATGAAGCTTTTGAAAATGTATGTAACAGCTAAAAGGGAGGGAGGTACAGAGTATATAATAGTTCGGCATGACCAAATTCTTTAATTGTTTCTTATTTATTAATTTGTATTTTAAATGGAGCTGACTTGAACCATTCGTCACCATCCGAATAGTATTAATGAGTTCATATCAATTTTTGATGATAATACCGAAAAACCCTGTACTATTTGTTAACATTCAACAAACATTCCCTTTAAACAAATTGAAAGATTAGCGAAGGATCAGCTAGTTAAGCAGAGTGATTCGCTCTATGAATAAGGTTTGAACCATAGATTATTTCCATATATTTTTCACTTGGCTGTAACAACCATTTTTGCTGTTTAAAATATTTACAAATAAAGCACGTTTCTACGATACTTTTAATTTAATTGGGTAGTTAAAAATTTGCATTGCTACACAGCGTAAAACACACGTTTTCGAGCGGAATGTTTTTAAAAATGATTACAGGCTTCTAAGAGTTGCATAAGTAAAAAAAAAATCCCCATAATTTATTCTTTCAACTGTTCCTGCTTCCACTTGATGTATTAGAATTTGCCACATCTGTTGCACTTATGTAGCATGAAAATCGATTTGGTTTCGACAAAATCTCAAGCAGGTAGTCGGTTAATCCACCCTCAATTCTTCCTACCGTCTGTTGCACTTGGTGAAAAAATGGGAGGATTTTTAATTAAGGTTTTTCAAAGGAATTTTCACTTTCTGTTAAAATTGAATTTTGGGTTTATGACCATGCGGTACACATTCAATTTGAAATGGTATACCATTTCCTGCTCAAGTACTACATGTAAGTATAGTGGGCACTTAACCAACATGTTAAATGTGTGGTATTACGTGTGTTTCCATAATCTACATGCCTTATTGCGACAACATCTGCATAATCGTGTGACAAAATAGTGAAGTAATCCCAAGCAGCTGTGCTTGCATTGTCATTTATAGCTCATCCAGTTTCTAGTTGATTAGTAAATTGAATAAAAATATTTTAAAATGTGTGTTTCTCTGTAATTTATGACCCGCGCTGAGCTGTGGCAACACAAGTTCAAGTTTATTAGTCATTCACTGGCTGCTCTCTGGGTTTGGTCAAGCGGTGGCAGTCGCCCATTTGGCTGTCCCGAGACTCGAATATGGCAAACAAAAAAAAACAACAATTGCATACAGTAAACTTGTGCGCTATAATTAAACGCATATCGAGTTATTGTACGAATTGTGTGGAGGCGGGTTTCTTCTGATCTTTCACATATGGCTAATGCTTTTTTGCTCACATATAAAGTAGGGGTAGACGTCACTGTTACACTGGATTTTGGAGTGTGCTGTGGTAAATGAAATTAAATTGGCCTGGGAAGTGGTTCAAGGCTGTATTGTGTGTGTGTTTTGGGAAGGGGATAAAGATAAAATAAGGGGAAAACTTGAAATTTATTTAAAAAAAGGTATAAAACCTGTCACTCTTTTAGTCGAATTCAGAACCAATTCAACAAAATAAGTAGAATGAAATAATTAATTTAAACTTAAACCATTTTAAGACCTGAAATAAGAAATATGACTAAATACCCAGTTTTCAACAAAATATCCAACAAATTACTTACAACATGCTTCATTTGTTTAAAAACAAATCATACATATATCCCCCCAAAAACGCCCCCCAAATTCAAAAAAAAATTCACATAAAACTCAAGAGATGTACAAACAAAACGCCTACCATATAAACACATGGAGAAATTTATGCAATCACACACCAAATAGATTACAACAATATATCGATTAATTATACAACAATATAAGGGGAAGAAGAGAGACCAAACCAGTACGAAGAAGAGTGCAGAATTAGGTCAATGAGAATGCGACAAATCTGTTTTCGAAAACGATTACACAGCAACAAATTGGGTCAGAGATTGGGAAAACGATGACTAATGATTGTCCCCCAAAAAAAATTACTTATATTTATAGAACTCAATTAAGAACTCAAACACTCTGTGGACGATATATTTTGTTTCCTATTTTATCTTTATGCTCTGAACTGTCTGCACTCTATTTCTGATCTGCTGAATGCCTCACTGACAGTTCCCGCTAATTTGTGGACCAATCCAGAGCCGGTTTAAAATTCTTGGGGCGTTCTGGCAAGAAGCGGAAGCCGTGTAAGAGACGAAAACTTGCCATGTCAAGTTTTGGAGAATGCTTTGGCTGAATGAATAATGAGACAGGCGTGTGGATGCGGAGGTAAAAGACAGCAAACAAATTGTTGACTAGGGACCAGGGGATTTGGGGAGCTCTGGTGTTAAGGAGCTGAGGCAAAAAAAAATAAACAAAAAAAAAGATGACAAGAGGGGACTGTAAAAGGCAGGTCAGGAGGAAGTAATGGAAAAAATAGTCAACAAAAAGATATGGAAATCGGAAAAGGAATTGTTGGAGTGGAATGTTAAGTGAAGTTGGGCAGATTACGCAGAGACTTGGTATATAATAAAAATTATATAATAAATATAATAAATATAATAAATAAAATAAATATAATAAATATAATAAATATAATAAATATAATAAATATAATAAATATAATAAATATAGCAAATATAATAAATATAATAAATATAATAAATATAATAAATATAATAAATATAACGAATATAATAAATTTGATAAATCACGGCTGCAAACCGGTTCAGAGTCGAACCGCTCCGGAGTCGGAGACTTCGTGTTTTTTGAGAAGTCGGAACCGAACCCGAACCGAGGCAACTAAATTTTTACCTGCCGAACCTGAAGCTGAACCGAAGCTAAAAATGTTAAAAAGGGTTCGGCTTAAAAATATATTTCTTTCACATTCTTCCCAGAGCGATGTCTCCTCCTCTTGGTACACTTGTCGTACACAAGTTCTGAAGTCTTCTGCATAATACTGTAATATCTTATCAATATCTTCAGTCCCAATTCTAACAACTGCTTTTCTGGATCCAAGAATCCAAAAATTGTTGACCTTAGAACAAAAACAGCAAAAAAAATGTCTGAACCACAGTTCGAACTTGAACCTGGGTTCACCAACCTTTCGAAACCGCTCCGTGAACCCGGACCCAAAATTGTTTGAACCCCGCAGTGAACCCCTCCTGATTTTTTCGAGGTTTGCAGCCCTGTTATAAATATAATATACCAATTTTTATAATTTTCCTTAACCAATTTCAGCCATTTCTAAAAACAAAATGTAAATTCTGGTATATTTGTCAATCAAGTACAGTTTGAAAGTCACTTAGATACTTAACAAAAATTTGGCATTTCGTTTTGCCAATTGTCAATTTAAGGAATTGCCTGCCATTGCTCGTTACCACACTTTGTCCTATTGACCTGCATGCAATCTAAAGGTAACCAACTAAACTAACCTCCTTTCCATTTTTGTTGTTTTTGTTTTGTTCATTGCAGTTTCTTCCTTTTTAACATGGCACCCATGCCTCGCATACAATTGGCCGCCACCAACAACAACAACAACATCAGCAACAACAACAACAACAACAACAATAATGCGGCACTCAAAGCCAGCACAAATAGTTTCTTGTATGCCGAAACCATGTCCGGAGATAGCAGTCCCACACCCAGCAGTCCGCCCTCAAGTACAGGTAAATACTTTTCAATTTCAATTTTAAAAATCAAATTAACATTTCCCTCTCTTTTAACAGCAGGCGTTGCCAAATCTCAGTGTTCTTCACTATCCGATGGCGAATCCTTTGAAGGCTATGGCGAAAATGAATATTCCAGTCAGCAGCTCAGAGAGGCCCAGGCAACCAGTGGCAGCATAACCAACAATAACAATAATAGTTTAAGTAATGGCAACAATACTAGCAGCAACAACACTTCCCACAATCACAGTGAACACTCAAATGATGGCAATAACAATTTAAATGGCAGCGCCGGCATTGAATTGGATTTGGCTCCGCATGTGGGCACATCTTCGCCTCCAGAGTGAGTCGCACAAAATTTGGAATTTATTTACTTAAATTGTTTTTCAAATATATATTAACTTGATTTTCTGTCTTTTTTTTTTTGTATTTCAGTGATGATGAATTAAATATCATGCCCAGAGACAATTGGGCTCGACGCAGTCTGAGGAGAACGCCCACAAGGTAAACCGGGATTACCATATAAGTTAACTCACAATAGACAATGGGAAATTGATAAGTTCATTAATTAAGCTGGAGACCAAATAATTGTTATGCAATATCCATTAGCTTTATTGAGTAGAAAATGATATGTTCGTCTTGGCAAATGTAGAAAACATTTGTATATTTAACCTTTTCCCTTTACATTGGTATGTGTGTGTCTGTACATACCACCAGATGCATAAGAAAACCAGTTTTTCTATGTTGTGAGTTCGCGTATTTTGTGGTTTGGGCCGTGATTCATGCGTATCTCGACTTCAAATCACAGTCAGTGCACGATCAGTCTCTTTTCCTCTCTACCTCTCGCTCTGTTTCCGCCTTTGTTCAACACACTGTTTGAAAGAGACGACGGCAGTGTGGTGAGATTTAGTTGAAATTGGTTGCTAAGAGAGCATTGCTTGAGACTTGGATTCTCTTAAATTATACCGTAAATGGGCTGTGCTTAGAGTTGTAGTAAAAAAAAAAACGAGGGAAATAGTATTTATAATAGACTTAAAATGCTTAAAAATATTTCTCACCTTTTCAATGGCTGCAAAGCATTAAATAAACTTACCATTTATTTTGATATTATAAATAATATAATGTTAGAAGATGACAAATCGGCCCTTATGGTATAATTTATTAAAGATCTAGGGCATTTACCAGATTTCTCTCCCTATGTGATTGCCTGTTCCAACTTTAACTCAATTACTTTTAAATACTATAGGTATTTTCTTAGCTTAGGCAAGCTTCAATTGGAACAAGATTTTGCACCTGGCCCCCTTTTAATATTTTTTTTTAGAAGACAGAGCTGTAATGTAATCATTACTTCCCACCTGGCCCCCTTTTAATATTCTTTTAGAGGACATAGCTTTAATGTAATCATTACTTTCCGTTTTCATTACTTGTCATTACAATAATCTCTATTATTCAGTTAACGAATTAACAATTCCTGACTATAATTTGTTTAGTAACCGTAATTGTTTCTTTGAATTGCGATAATTCAATTACCATTAATTAAGTAATTTTTCCTGTTAAGGGCAATTTTTAAGTAATTGCGCTTGAAAAGTTGAATTATTCATGTAATTG
Source organism: Lordiphosa andalusiaca (assembly GCA_035044965.1). Taxonomy (NCBI): domain Eukaryota; kingdom Metazoa; phylum Arthropoda; class Insecta; order Diptera; family Drosophilidae; genus Lordiphosa; species Lordiphosa andalusiaca. The sequence continues at coordinate 28,459 of JAWNNM010003109.1, forward strand.
TAGCTTAAAAATATGTTTTTTTATACCAATCAAGTTTGTAAATCACCAAATTTATAATGGTTATAATGATCATGGTAATAAAATCAAAGTAATAACAATGATTTTTAAATTATATTACCGAACTCAGCCACCATGTATAAGTGCACCTATTTATTCAAACCATTCGATGTAAAACCTTTCAATATGGTAAATAATTTCAGTTTACAATTAGAAATACATCAATAATTCAATCTTTCAATCACAAATACTTTATAATCCCCCTTTTAATGTACAATGATTTAAGTAATTGTAAAAGTAATTACACTTTGCATATAATTATCAATGAGTAATCGAATTTCCATGTATCAATTGCGATTACTAAAATAACGGTAAACAGGAACTGAATTTAATTAACTGAAAATTGTAATAGGAATTGTAATGGTAATTGTAATGGCAATTGTAATTGTAATGGTAATTGTAGTTTTCAGTTCTGGCAGTGGAAGAAGAGAAGAAATTGATTTTACGCAACTCCACAAAGTATTTGTGACTATAGCATATAGCTGACATAGGAAGATCGATCAATAAACTAGTTTTAGTCTCGCGTCCTCAAACTTGACAGTTATTAATTGTATCTGTCATAAAATCATACAAATCCAATGAGTACATTATAAACCAGCCATCCAATGAACTGGTCAGCCATTTATAGGATCATAGTACAGGCGGCATGTATCAATCAGCTTGGGAAATCGCATTCTTCATAGCGTAAACTATAATTTTGAGTGATACTCATTTAAAACCTTCATTAAGATAAATCAATCGAACTGCAAGATATATATATCAGATATGTATAGTACATCAAATTTGAGGGAGTTATAGTTAACTTTTCTTTATTCTTCTTCATAGGTGGTTATGTGGCTATATCTTAGAGCGTTGCTAGAAATTTCCAGCTGGTAGATCTACAGCCAAGTCTCACTTACTAAGCACATCATGAATATAGAAGCCTTTCCTAACATTTCCTATGATTTATTGATTCTTTGGTAGATATCAGAAGTACTTTATTGTCCTTTCCTTTGCCATATCTGAGGCTCTCAGGTTAGCGCCAGAGTTTTAATGAAGGAATTTGTATACATTACGAAGATGCTTTACACTTCTCTTGTCCGTCTGATTCTTGTGTACGGATTATGTTATACGTAATTTGCAATATTCGACATATCAAGATAGAATTGATTCCGCACCAATATTCCGCACCTATATGTTTACTGAGATCTGATTACCAATGTGGTCCAGCTGAATTCTTTGATTATGTAACCCTCCATCCTTTTTCCTGATACGGTAATGCTTTTGAAAATGCCTTTGAAAAGTGATTAACCTTTACCTACATATCATTGAGCTGATCTTTCAGACAAAGGGAATAAATTAGTGACTAGTTGGGCAATCTGACTAGTTGGAAGAACTGGGTGCTCATACAAAATCAATCAATACAAGGTGACAGGTTTTGCAACCAAATGTTCTGCGTAAGATTGAGCTAGGAACAGTTAAACTTTATATTCGGGGGTGTCCCAGAAATCTCTCCCGAGATTTTCGTATAAATGCTTTAATTTCGAGCTACAACTGCTTGCCTTTATATGCGAAATGTTTCCAAAATGCTGGGCTCCTAGATAAGATGACAAAAGTTGAAAGATTTGAAACCGACTGTTCTTTTCTTTCTCTATAATCTAGCAGCCAGCAGCGTTGCTGTCACTTTACATTTAAAGTTCTTCTAGTTTAGTTCAAAATTCAAGCGTTTATACGAAAATCTCTAGAGATTTCGGGAAAAACCCCCGAATAAAAGAGGCCAAAATATGACTTTTGCATTAGATGATGATGGTCTAAGATCTAAGGTTTAAGTTTGTTATAAACCATTCTAAAAACTTTAAGTAATGGAAACTTTTGAATTAAAACGTTTGTCATACAACAACAAACACAAGGATGAGATGGAGGATAGTCGGTTATTATGTATAATAGAGTGGTAAACATATACCATATTGTGTTATATTTTCCCAAGCAAGTATAATTGGAACACTCCAATTGGCCAACAATTTATCACTTATTGCAAAGTTAACCAATAATCCTATTACAATACTCACTTTAAACACCCATTTTTCAATATTTTTCCAGCAATCCCGATAGTTTATCTCAACGTCGTTGGGGCTCAATGAGACAGTAAGCAAATATTTTTGAATTTCTCCTATGAGTTTTGGTTATGCACATTGGGGTTTTTCATGTACAAAACTTCACAACTTCACAAATTCAACTAACCTCACATATTTTGGACCATATTGGTTAAGCGCGCACACACACAATTTTTGATTAATTTTGTATATAAAATAATTTGTAAGATAAACTGTAAATATTCCATTAGATTTTCCACAATATTCAAGCCGCTTTTTCAATTAACTCAACAACTTTAGTTTTGCTTTTATCAATTTCTTTTGGTATTAATCAGCCATAATTTTGTACATTCATTTCAATTGCTTCCCACAAACATTTCAGACTTTTATGTTATTGTGAGCTGTTTGCTTGTTTGCCGTCATAAAAGTTTTGTGTGGTTCCGAATACAAAAAATTGCACACTTCACTGTAATTTAATTGTGAACTTCAAGACAGGGCAAATAAATTCAGCAGATTAATAGCCAAAGATTACAGATTAAGGCCCAACAATTGCTGGGGAGCTTTCTATTTGTATTTGTATTCCGAAGTTTCTATCTGGCAACTAATTGAGTTGTGGTGGTAGAGTAACTCCCTCAATGGATTGAACCTTGCTTCCTTGCTTTGTAGAGACGAGGTTCTTCCCCTTTCAAGTTATTCCTCTTCTTTTTGTATAATTTTTTGTGCCTAAGTGAAAAAGGTTGAAGGTAGAGTCGTAGTGGACTTGGCTTACAAGTTTTCACTCTGCTGGGGTTGTCATGCCATTGGAATTTTTGCGCTCAAGAGGGAAGCGGTCGATTTCAAACTGGTTTTTACTTGCATCAATTGTGTTTACTCTTAAGAATTTAGGCCGCTTATGAGCAAAAAAATAAAAAACTTAAGCGTGTTTTTTGTCACAGCAAAAATTGACCCCAAAAATGATATATATACATACATGAAACTTGTGTGAATTCTTCTCAAGACTAATTAGATTTACCAACAGTTTAGCCCTACTGCAACTGTCGTAAATTGTTGAAGTCTTTTTTCTGTTCCCAGAGTGTGACCCTCGTTTGACTAACCAACTCTTGCTGCGACTCTGCGACTCTAATTTGTCTGCAGGGAAATGCCTTTGTTTTTGCTCATCTGTTGGGAAAATAACATCTATCAAAGTGTGTTTCAAGTGCATGGAAAATGAGTTGACGCAGCAATGAGAATGCAACTACATTGGGGAAAAAGAGATTGTAACGAGCAGATAGACATGAGAATTTTTTACTTTTAGTTTTAGTTTTAGTTTCATGCTTAATTTGCATGTCAATCCTGGTTGGGTAGATGCTGCTTAAGCGTACCTGGCTAATGAGTCTTGATGTTGGATGCACCGGAACAAAATATCTTTTTAGAAAGTTTTAATCTGATTTTTTTTTTGCTGGTCCTTCGAGCCGGATTTTAATTAAATTGTTTCTAAGAAGAAAACAACCTTTTGATTTTAAAAAATTAAGTATCTTTTATCTTTTTGTGATATAATTTACTTCTACAACCTTTATGATGTGTAAACTGGCAATTTTAGACAGCTCTAAGAGGCAAAAACCAGAACACATAACAGGCTGGTTGACTGTACAGCTGATTCATTAACTGCAAGGGAGCTCTAAGGCAGCAGAATATCAGAAAATCAGCTGTAAAGCAGACAGAAGCCCTTGCGTATTTGTCCCCAATTGGCCTTACTGTGTTGGATTGAGTGCAAGCTGAGGTTTTTGTTGCCATAAATCAATCTATTTTTGTATAGTTTCGAACAAACAAGGCCGTTTTTACGACATTTATGATAAGTAGACTAGCAATTTTCGCTGTTTAAAGTTATGCGAAAGCATAACATGACCTCGACTTGGATAAAAATGCTAGTTTAAGTCAGTTATGCAAATCTCTCGAAAATAAGTGGCTCCTGAACCGTCGGTTCGGTTCTTGGAGTCAACTAAACAGCCGTTTCGGTTCGATTCAGTGGTTCATAAAGGCACATTATGAAATATTATAATTACTGTAGGAATTTAACTTTCAAAATTGAATTCCCATAAACCTTTTTAATATCTTTAAAATCTTAAAAAGAATGCAGGATGCAGGATTCTATATGTTCCTAGAGGAATGCGCTTGGATATCAGTGAATGGAGGTTAGAAAGGAACAAGTATCATGTATCTTACACACCCTATTTATCATATTATATGAGAAAAAGCTCTTCTGGCTTCAATTGAACAAAGGTACTAGAGGACCACAAATCAATTATCAACTTTCAAGAAAAGTATACAAATTGATGACAGGTATATCAAGAGATCGGCGGGCAGTTGCGGAAGACTTACAGGAATACTTGCTGAAAAATTTGTGTCCAGTCATCCGTAAAGGTTTTATCGATCAGGGAACTAACAATGTAGAAATGTTTAAAAACAAGAAGAAGACTATAACAAACTCTGTACCAACGAAATTATGCGCTCAGCGTACATTTTCATGCTGCAGTAGCAGCTGAAAGTAGCGCTGCTACTGCGCTGCAGCAGCGAACAGTCTTTTGAACATAACTCGACAACCGTTCAGCCGATCTTAACCATTCCTTTGGCGGATCGATAAGTTAACCTGTTTTCTGAATATTTCTTGAAAAAACAAATCATCTAGCTTTAAAGCTGTGGCAGATATGACAGGTTTTCTAAATTGCAGGGGTGGGAGGGGGCGTGCCCAAATTTGAAAATAAACTTGATCTGCCTGCAGACATAAGAAGCATATGTTAAACCTCTATCTCTTACCATCTCTGAGATCTGTGCGTTCATACGGACAGACAGATGGACATGGCTGTATCGACTCGGCTGTTGATGCTGATCAAGAATATATATACTTTATGGGTTCGGAAATGCTTCCTTGTGGCACAAACTTATAATACTCTAGGTATCCACGGTGCAGAGTATAGTTATCTTAGACAAACGATTTAAAGTCCCAAATTGATAAGTATCATTGGCTAGAGAAAAGCGATTCACGCTTTAAAACTGGACGGAGAACTGAACCGACCCGTTTTTCTTAGTGGGTTTCGGTTTGGTATTTCTGAAAGGAAGCTGGTTCGGTTCACCAGCTGAAATAAACGGTTCGGTTCGGTTCGGATCCGGTTTACATCCCTGGTTTTGACGATATACTGTCCAAATAGTTGGAAACTTTTGGTTAGAGACATAATTAAACGCCAGAACCTTAGGACCAACTACTCTACAGAATTTCAGGGGCTTGCATTCAATTATCTTGAAAGAAGCTTACTCCTTAATATAACTTAAAAATTTTCGTTTGGAGGTGGTAAAACTTTCTTCGTTTGTTTTCGATAGATTTAAATGAAATGCCTACCTACTTCCAATTTTTTCTAAGCAGTAATGTGTTGGCGACCGTGCTCTTCCGTCGAAAATTAAAAAATCTTTATTTTTGATTGAATTTTGGCAAATGGCGTTCCAAAATATAGCACTAAAAACTAGCAATTTCTGTAATTTTTCAAATGTGACCCTAGTTTTCTTCAGTTAATTTTTCCATCGTGGCGATTGGTTAGCATTTCGTATGTTCTTGGGTTTCGGCATGATTGGTGGAGGAATTTTTTTTGTCAAATTTATATGCTCCACTTGTGTTTCCGGCTGTTTTTCGGTCTTTATATTCAATTGAATACATGATTTGGTCTTGATCATATCAATGGCAGCTTCTGAATCCAATTGGCTTAGAAATTCATCCGTCTGTGAGGTGATTGCATCTTCGTGTTCGTCATCTTCAGTTACATCATGCCAAATGGGGTTATCCTTTGTTTCGTTGCTGCCCACTCCTTGCACAGCTGATCGATTGTTTTCAAACATTACATCCATCACTTCATAATATTTATCATCCATTCGGCAACTATCCTCATTTTTGTTGTATTTGGGCTTAAGGGTGGCATTCAATGTATTATGTATATTGACCATATCATTGCTTACAATTTGAACACGATCCCTTAGTTTTTGTATCTCAGACATGGGTACCTAGACGTCACATGCATATTATTAGTACTGAAAATTTGGGTATAAAGATTCCTTAATATTACTTACACCCTTGTACCGCTTTTTGAGTATAATGTAAAGCGTGGCCATCAAAGAGATCAATAATAGGCCACTTGTTACCAGAAATGTTGTAGAACGATCCAAAACCAGGGTCTTCAATATGGCATGACCCTTGAGCAGAGACCAACAAGCCGATTGCCAATTATAACAAAAAGAGGTCATCTTCAGCTGTGTGTCAAATGTTATTTCGCGACGATGTTCCCACATTATGGTACAATTTTTTGAGAAATAAAATAGAGATATTTAAAACAAATTTTTAGTTAGGACGGGCACAAATATAAAAAAAAACTGAACTAAATACTGAGGGAATGGAAAGGGTTAGAAGTGAAGGGTGACCACTGGGCTACTATACTGACTAGTTTTAATTAAGAGATAAAATACATAAAATTACTAGAAGTAAAAACCACCATGAAAATGCTTAAACTTCCAAATGAGGTATAATTTTTGCGAGGATTTGTGCGTAGGCTTTGCAAGCCCGCGTCCATAACAACACAAAAGGTATTATAAACTCCCATTTTGCAAGTGATCCTTACATTTTCACCACACAATCTGCCATCAGGACCTTCAGAAAGATCTTTAGAATTTTGCCAGATGAAAACATCAGATGACATCAGGGCCAGGAGAAGACTGCTGAGAAAACTTCCTTCATAAAGCTTTGTCAAATAAGCAAACTACGACGCTGTATTTGTTCCATAATAAGTAAACGAGGCACCCATCTTGAGTACAAGCAAAGATTTATATAGATATTATAGATGACGCATGTGGAGCAAATCAAATATTGGTAGCCAATGTCAGCTACCAGGAATAATCGTGTTTTCTGTTACTTAAGTCTTTGGTAAAACACTTACTCCGTTATATCAAAGATATATAGATATTTATAGATGCAGGATAAGTATCAAATCAGAAACTAGCAGCCAATGTTAGCCACCAGGAACAATCGTTTCTATCTAAAATCATATCTATTAATCTTTGGTACAGCTTACTCATTTGTTAAGCTAATAGTCCATGTTAACTAATGTGTGAGCCAAGTCAAAGGTCAGAGTCTGTAAGTATCACAAATTGTTAGTTGCATCCCTTCCTTCCATCACTTTTTATCTGAAACTTCGAAAATTGTCCATGTATTGTGTATTATAATTTTGCTCAGAAGTTTGCAACGCATAGAAATATTCATTTCCGACCCCATAAACTATATATATTCTTGATCAGGGTGACGAGCTGAGTCCATTGAGCTTTGTTCGTCCTTCTGTCCGTCTGTATGACTGTTTCTACTTCTCTCAGTTTTAAAGCTATCGAGCTGAAATTTTGCACAGAGTCTTCTTTTTGCTGCACACTACTTACATGTCGGAATCGACTGGATCGGATGACTATATCATATAGCTTCCATACGGAAAATCGGTCAGAAAACTAGTTTTAGTACGAAAAACTTTTTTCTTTTCAATGGAAACGTTTCCAAACTTTGTAATCTTAGGTTTATTATGTTTTTTTTATAATTCTACCAAGTTTTTTTTTAAATCGGACAACTATATGGTATAGCTGGCATACAAAAGATAGGTCTGAAAAACAGTTTTAGTTAGAAAAACTTTTTTGTTTTTAAAGGTAGCACCGTGCAATTTTGTATTTGTTTGTTTCACATGCTTTTACCCAATTCTACAAATTTTTGTCCAAATCGGATGACTGTATCATATAGCTCCCATACGAACGATCGGTCGGAAAATGGAAAAAAGAGAATTTTTTGAAATTATTTAAGCGAGCACTTGCAAGGATATAAAAACTTCTTCACAGACGAAGTTAGCTTAGCTTTTTATCGTTTTCTTAATTTTAGGGTGAATCGCCTTAGGACGGATCTTATAGGAGAATTTCTAGTTTTCAGGGCGTATGTTATATGAGTCTTTTATAGTTATTTTCACAAAATTTCTATCAACTTCCTACATGAATTCGTGATATTGCCAACCTTGGCATCGCCCTCGTCGGTACCCAAAACCATTTTTTACCCAAATGTTTAACAACCTTCAATTCTCTATGCATTTTCCACTTCCCACCTTTTCATTTTATAGACAAAAATCCAAGCACATAATCTTGTGCTTAATTATTGAAATTGTTTTGTCTGCTCTGCTCTGGGGTCTCTCCTCTCCAATTAGCCTTAAGGTGGCTGCAACCCTAATTGTGGCATTTACTAAGCTCTTAATGCGGTGGCAGTATCGTTTTGTTGGCTTGTCTCCTCCAACTAATTGGCAAGCTCAGAGACAATTTGGACAACTTTTTGGCAACTCTTGGCCAGATGATTTGGCAGCTTGGAAACAAACGTGTCGCCAAGTTGGAAATGTTAGGGTATTGAAAGTGCAAAGGCAAACAAACATGTTGGCCAGCAAACATGTTGCAAATGCAGATTTTTGGCTTGTGATGTTGAAGTTGTGGGAGTAGGTAGAGCATATGAAGGGGTGTTGCCAGATTGAAAAAATATACAAAATCTTACAATGTTATTTATTTAATATATTTAAAAATTATAAAAAAATATTGCCATCCGATTCGGGTGGTTCCAACATATTAATTTTTACTCAATAGCTTTACAATGTAGAAACTAGTTTGCTTAGAAAAAGACAGACCGGACATACAATCTTCAAGCTGATCAAGAATGTGTTCTGAAATGAATATTTCTACGTTTAAAGGGTATGAAAATTTTAATACATTTTTATCGATAAACTATCGAGTAGAACACAATGAAAAGTTTGGGCTTCAGGGTTGCCAGATATTCTACAAATATGGCCTTTCTTTTATTATTATTGTAAAGTAGCAAGTCGGTATTGGTATTATGTTCATAATAGCCTACATTATCGATATTAAAAAAAAATTAAAAGAATCATATGAATAATCAGCTCTATTAAGTTTATTAAGATGCCATCTATCACGTATAACAAAATTACGTTCTGTCTGAGATCATAATCTGTAGAACAAAGCTCCCAGAACACTAAAAGATTTCATGGCTGCAAGCCTTTTCTGGAAAAGGCGTAGACAAGTTTCAGATAAGAGCCAATTGGAAAACTTATGGATAGTTTCTCACACTGGATCCGTTACTTATCCAGTTAATAAGGTTTTGTTTCGAAGCTTGGTTCATCGAATCTTGATTCATTGAGACGTTTTAGTATTAAAAAACAATTTTTTAAAATATCAATCAATACCCGAATGGACCTTCTTAAACCCTTGCATATTGAAATTGTCCAGATGTTTGTAACGCCTAGAAGGACGCATTTCCGACCACATAAAGTATGATGAGCTGAGTTGATTTAGCCTTGTCTGTCCTTCCGTCTGTGTCTACACTGCAGTTCTACGACTCAATACTGAATTTTTCAGGGCTGATACAGACCTGATCAGTAGGAATAACTGAATTTCATGCCTGAATTCAGGCATGTTTCAGTACTTCTATTGAAACTCACTCATGAGTTCAAATCATGCCTAAACTCAGCAGAGTAGGTCATGAAGTAGTAGAACATGCCTGTGTTAAATTCATGGCTGAAACTCATGTAAAGGATGCCATGAATTCAGTACCAGCCCTTACATTTTAGGGCTGATTCAGCTATGATTCAGCTATGTTTCAGCTATGATTCAGCTATGATTCAGCTATGATTCAGATATGATTCAGGTCTGACCCGAACTGCATGGTATGCTACCACTTCCGCCAGTTTGAAAGCTATCTTCATCAAACTTTGCACGAAGTCTTCTGGTACAAATACGCTGCACATTTGTCGGAACCGGCCGGATTAGATGACTATAACATGTAGCTGCCATAGGAATGATAGGTCCAAAAACTAGTTCTAGTGAGAAAAACTTTTTTGTTTTCAATGCAAACATCTCCAAACTCCTTATTTACTAGTTTTCTATGCTTCTCCATGTTTCTGTCAAGTTTGGTTGAAATCAGAAGTCTATATAGTATAGCTGCCATAGAAAAGTAAGGTTAGAAAACTAGTCTTAGTACGAAAAACTTTTTTGTTTTCAATGTAAACCTCTTTAAAATTGGCATATATATATTTTTTTATCATTCCCACAATTCTTAAAAGTTTTGTCAAAATCGGATGACTATAGGTTATAGCTGCCATAGGAATGATCGGTCGAGAAACTAGTTTTAGTAAGAAAAAATGTATTGTTTTCAAAGAAAAGGCGTCTAAACTTTGTATTTCTTAGTTTGCTATGCCTTTGCATGATTCCAATAAGTTTGGTCGAAATCGGACATCTATATGGTAAAGCTGTCACACAAAAGTAGAGTCAGAAAAGAGTCTTAGGGCCGATTTCACATCATCTATTTAGTTGCTATGTGTCAGATAAACATAGATTTTCGTTATGTAACAAATAGCTTTATGTAGAAGATTAGAAATCGGCCCTTTATTGAGAAAAGCTTGTTTGTTTTCAGTGGAAATGTCTTTCAAATTGGTTAGAAAAACGTGCTTCAGGGGTTAACAAGCAAACAAAACGAACCGAAATCGGCTAAGCTTACGAATACACAGCACACAAATGTAAAATCGTGGGTCCACGCTTTGAATTCGGTCAGATATTCACTAAAATGAGCTACTATTTTCATAGAAAATTGATCAGTTTGTTGCTGTAAAAGCCTAGCTTTTGTAAGCGCAAAGAACCGTCGGCTCGATTAACTTGGCCCAGTAGTTTGTCAACAATCTGGCCACCTCAGCCAACTGCAACCACAATAGTTGTGCTCTCTCTTACTCTGTTTTCTCTCTCTCTCCCCCACTTGTGTTCTCTTGGCCATTTATAGTCAACCAGACGCGGTGTTTTTTTTTTTTTTGTCGGCTTGTTTGTTATGCTCTGCTCCCTGCCTGGCCGGGCGTCTTCTCTCATTTGGCCGCTTCGAACCTGTTTCATATGGAGGAGAGAAGTTCGAAACGAAGCAGGCAAAATAATACAATTTACTTTTCAGTTCCCAACTTGCTGCAAACGCGTGCGGTAGCCAAATTTTGTATCAAGCGGTTTCGTGTTTTTTTGTTTTTGATTTTGTGTATGTTGATTTGAGGCATCCCAAAATTTGGTTCCGGTGTGGCATAAGAAAAATCTAAGCAAAATTCCGCAACAACGAAAAAAGTATGTGAAAGTCGTAAAAAAAAAAAGAAGAATAATGTGGCTTATGTGCAAAATACAAAAATAACCGACAAAGTATCCCAAACATAAATTTCGCTTTCCATGGAATAGAAAACGTTTTCAATTTGAGCAATGCGTTTTATGTGATTTTTGGATTGTTTTAGTGGTAGTTACAGTAGTTGTTGTTGTTGTTATTGTAGTTTACACTTTGGTAATTTACGGCGTCACGCCTTAATGATTGCAAAAATAACAACTAACGCAGGCATCGAGTGTTGCACATTCCCCCCATAGATACCCAAAAGAAGAGTCTCCTCTTACCACCTACTCCATGCCTGTCTCCCCCACTGCCCTCTTCACCATCACGTCCACGTGACTGGAGTGTCTGATGAAGTGCCCACGCCCTTTTGTTGCATTTCAATGCATCAATCAAAATCAAAATGGTTATCAACTTGAAATGTTGCCAAAGCATAAAATGTTCTGTTTGTTGATTGGAAACTCATAATATGTTGTAGGTAATTTGAAATAATGAATAATAATAAAAATAAGATTTAAAAACGTAAGATTCTACTAGGAGAATCCTTTTCCGGTCACGTTGATCAAATTATGTAAACAGATATTGAACACTCTGACTGTTTGCCGGATGTAGGGGATTACTAATGAAGTTTTCTAGAGATTCCACTTGAAAAAGTTTGCAAACCTTAGTTGACTAAGGGTATCAAGGACTTCCTTTCCGATTTCTAGTTTATCTAACCTAAGTTAAGCCTATTTGAGCTGAGCTTGACTCCTATTTAGGCTTAACTTTTCAAAGCAAGTTTAAAGAGGGATCAAAGCACAAATTTGGGTATAAAAGTATACAAAAATTTGTTCTATGTGTTTATCCATATATCCTCCCGAAAACGAGTGACCCAATAAGAGTTTGGAGGGTCAGCGCAATTGTAAACTCTTGTTGAGCAAACTTCAAGTAGAGTTTAACGTATTGAGTACAATTCTAAAATTCAAATAAGCAAGGCTGCAATCCGATTTTGAACCGAACCAGTTCGAACCCGGAATACCAACTTTTATTTTACTGTGAACCGAATCTCTTTGGAAATAAAAGCTGAACCCTAAGCTGTTCCGAACCTATATATTTAATATTAGTTCGGTTTAGCAAAAATGGGCAGAAAAGTGTAATAAAAAACCTAGAAAAGAATTAAGAACTACTTATGAAATCCTCGCCCATAATAGCTGCTGTTTTTTAAAGATCATCGACTTCAAAGCTTTTTCATTTGTTTTCAAAATCAACAGCTTAACATTAGTAAATTATATTTTTAATATTCCCATGTGTTCCACAAATCGTTTTCGAATCAAAATCGTACCGATTCCCATACGATTTGAGTAGTTTCAAGGTCGAAAGCTATTTTAAAATTACAAAGGATTGAACATACAACCACAACTTAAATATATTAGGTAATTAAATAAATGTATTGCCTTATATACCTTTGCAGAGGGTATTATAAAATGGTTCGTATGTTTGTAACGCATAGAAAGAAGCATTTCTTACCACAAAGAGCATATATATTCTTGATCAGCACGACGAGCTGAGTTGATTTAGCCTTGTCCGTCTGTTTCTATGCTATCTCCTCCGTCAGTTTGAAAGCTATCTTCACCAAACTTTGCACGAAGTCTTTGAATACAAATACGCTGCACATTTGTCGGAACCGTACAGTTTGGCTGACTATAGCATATAGCTGCCATAGCAACGATCGGTCGAAAAACTAGTTTTAGTAAGAAAAACTTTTTTGTTATCAATGCAAACGTCTCCAAACTCCGTATTTACTAGTTTTCTATGCTTCTTAATGCTTGTGCCAAGTTTGGTCGATATCGAAGTTCTATATAGTATAGCTGTCATAGAAAAGAAGAGTCTAAACAGTAGTCTTAGTAAGAAAAACTTTTTTGTTTTCAACACAAACCTTTTCAAAATTTGTATATATTTATTTTATAAGCTTTCACGCAATTCTTGAAAGTTTTGTCAAAATCGCATGACTATAAGTTATAGCTGCCATATAAATGACTGGTCAAAAAACTAATTATACTCTGTACCGTAGGTACATAGAGTATTATAAGTTTGTGCAAAAGTATGTAACATCCAGAAGGAAGCATCTCCGACCCCATAAAGTATATATATTCTTGATCAGCATCAACAGTCGAGTCGATATAGCCATGTCCATCTGTCCGTCTGTTTGTCCGTATGAACGTACAGATCTCAGAGATGGTAAGAGATAGAGGCTTGACATGTATGGGACATATGCTTCTTATGTCTGCAGGCAGATCAAGTTTATTTTCAATTTTGGCCACGCCCCCTGCCGCCCCCGCAATTTAGAAAAAACGTCATATCTCCTACAGTTTTAAAGACAGGTTGGTTGTTCCTTCTAGATATATTTAGTAATAAGGACAACTTATCGATCAGCCAAAGGAATGGTGAAGATTGGATGAACGGTTTTCGAGTTATGATCAAAAGACTGTTCGCTGCAGCAGCGCAGAAGCAGAGCTGCTTTCAGCTACTACTGCAGCATCAAAATTTATGCTGAGCGTAGAATTTCGTTGGTACAGAGTATGCTATAGTCGGGCTTGACCGAATTTCTTTCTTGTTTTTTGTTATAAGATTGCACAAATATACTCCTTATTACTCAGGAGCTTTGTTTAGATAGATGCTTGTCATGACAGAAACAGCAGAATGATTACAAACGCAACAACAACAAAGCCCCCAGCTTTGTCCCATCCCAACACCTTCAATGGTCCAACAACTTAACTTGTGCATTCCAATATCATTCAAAAAAGATGCACCATATTACCCTTTCGACACACACACACACCACTTACAACTCGCCCTTTTTTTCTCTTTTTCCTTTTTTTTTTCTCTCTTTCCTTTTGGCACTGCTGCTAGCCGCCTGAACATCAATCAAAATCAAAATGTTTTATAGCCTTAATTACCTTTAAGCAGCCATATAAATGTTACCCATCGTTTGCTGCACAATTTCATTGTGTTCAGTTGGTCAGTGTGTGAGTAAACCGAATGCAGTTTCGCTTTCTGAGAGGCCCAACTGAGGCGGCATTTAACGACGTTATCAGAGCGGCGGCATCGACCAACTGACGCGTGTTTATAAAATATTAACCATAATTCATACCACGAAAGACGTTTGTGTTCGGCTTCAAATGGTTCGTAATGAAAAGTGAAGTGTGGCCAAAAAGGAGCCGGCGGAGGTGTAGAAAATGAACAAGTCGATTGCCATTGCGAAAGTGTGTCTAATTTGTTGATGAGTTTCCTTTGCTGCTTTTGATCAATTATATGAGTAAAAACGCCAGCTGATTATTACAAAAAAAAAAAAAAAAAAAACGAAATGAAAATATAATTCAAGAAAAGTGAACTTGTTGTAATGTAACAACAGCAAAACGGTGCTGAGTCATCGTAGTTTAAATGAATATTAACTTAAATAATAAACATGAAATCATATAATTGGTTGGTAGACGTAACTTAAGTGTCAGCTAGGAGGATGAACTACCAAATTTCTCCAAAATAGTTTTCATAACAATAATACAAGGACCATGGAGTCATAGGAACACCCACATATTTCATTTTTAATCAGTTTTTCTTCAGCTTTTTCTGGCGATTGTTAATGTCAGTTTACAAAACGAACAAAACAATAACAAAATCAACTCCAAACTAAAATTATTGCTTAATGTGCACGGCAGCACTTCAACACAATTAACTCTTATCTGAAAGATAATAACTTAATCAGTTCAAAGCTAACAAGAAATTCCTCAAAAGGCGCATTTCAATGACGCGTTCCATTGCGCCGGCCTATGGCCTAAAAGAGATAACCAAATGAGCTAACGGAAAGATAATACCACGATATCATAATATATCAAATTAAATCAAAAACTTAAACCATATGGATGATGAATATTTTGAATATTTGGTGTTGTTGTTGGTGTTGTTGTTCATCCCTCCCCATTTGTAAATGTGGTCCCTATTGTTGTTGTTGTTGATGTTGTTGGTTGCACGCAGCTTTAATGTTGCTGTAGTTCCTAAGAAAACAAATCCGCGCACACATAAACGTTGAGGAAAACGCCCACATAACCTTATAAATATACTTTCACCAAAGTTGAGTCAGTGGTTTGCGTTTTTTCTTGGTTTTTTTTTTTTCTTTTTTAGAAATCGCAACACTTGCATTATTTCTTCTTCCCTTGTAATTGTACACCTTGGGAATAATTATACATATTTTCTAGGCTCGATTCCATTTAAATTCACACGCACCATTTTCATGCACAAGGGTCTTGACATCTGTGGGATGTCAGTTGGGAAGGGACAATCGTAATCGATAGCTGGCCAGCAAAAATAATTGGCTAAAATATGAGTCATTCGAAGAAATTCGCTAAATTGCATTTCCGCATATAAATGAACAGTAAGCATTTTCCTTTATGATTTTAACTTTAATAATTCTAAAAATTAACAGGCTACTAAGATAATAATCAACCCTTAATAAGAATCTACGTAAGGCTTCAGAGACAGTTGCAAAGATGGGCGAACGTCATCTGTACGAAGTAATCAAAAGATTATTCGATTTCGTTTTGATAGTTCTACCCATTCAAGTTACAAATAACAATATTGTCCCCAAAAGAACAAATACCACCAAATGTATATATAAACTTCAACTTTAAAACATTTCCTAAGACTCTTTTTTCAGTTTTCGAAATGAGTGTAGACCTGCCAGCTATGCCTTTCAGAAAAGCTCTTAAATTCAGAATAGATTGTAATTAAACTATGAATCTTGTTTCATAATGCAAGATAGACAAGTCACTTTGATCAGAACCATGGAATTGCTATCCAATTTATGATTTTTGAACTATAACGAGAAAGCTAAGCTAACTTCGTCTGTGCCGAAGTTTTTATACCCTTGCAAGTGCTTGCTTTAATATATTCAAAAAATACTCTTTTTCCCATTTTCCGACCGAGCTATGCGAAAAAGACTATATCATATGGGAGCTATATCATCCTATTTTGCCAAAAATTTGTAAAACAAACAAATGCAAAATTGCAGGATGCTACCATTAAAAACACAAAAGTTTTTCTAACTAAGACTGTTTTTCAGACCTATCTTTTGTATGACAGCTATACCATATAGTTGTCCGATATTAATAAAACTTGTTAGAATTATAAAAAAAAAACATAGAAAACCTTTGATTAAAAAGTTTGAAGACGTTTCCATTGAAAAGAAAAAAGTTGTTCTCACAAAAATTAGTTTTCCGACCGATGGTTCCTATGGGAGCTATGACATATAGTAATCCGATCCGGTCGGTTCCGACATATTAGTAGTGTGCAGCAAAATTTCAGCTCGATTGCTTCAAAACTGAGAGACTAGAGAGAAACAGACCACCAGACAGACGGACGGACAAAGCTCAATCGACTCAGCTTGTCACCCTGATCAAGAATATATATATAGTTTATGGGGTCGGAAATGAATATTTCTATGCGTTGCAAACTTTTGGGTAAAATTATAATACCCTTTGCATGCTATCCAGAACCCTTTGCGGTGTTCCTTGATCTTAGTTATTTTACTTTGGTCGTAGTGCTGCAAGCCCAATCATTTATTTTGAAGCTTCAGATTGTAGGCTTGCCAATGGTTAACGCTCGGGAATTTTTTTGGGTTGAGTTTACTGGAAGTCTTGAAGCCTTGAACCTTGGCTCGGCCCTTAACTTACCCATTTTAAATAGTAAATTGATTTATATTCCGAATTTCTTTACTTTTGATCTGTAAAATTAAGTTAGAAAATGGAAAAACACCCGTCAACTCTTGACTTTAGTCGGTCTTTTGTGATTCACTTGATAACACTGGGTAACAAGGTCCAATATATTGAAGGGTTGGTGGCAATTCTACACTTAAAACAAGTAAGGGCGCTGCAGTCGAGTTTCCCGACCACAAAATACCCTGTTCATTTGTTTTCATTTAATTGTTTTTGAATTTAACAACATTATCCCAAATGTATGCAACACTTTTTTCTAGTCCTGACCAACAAGTGGGGGGGTGCTCTTATCAGCTCAACTGTTTCGCTTATAGCTCCGGTGTTTTTTGTCCGATCTGATTGTACTTTTCAGAATAGATAGATATTGGGCCTAGCTTGATGTGTACTAAACCACGAGGCTCTTACTTGAAAATTGTGGATCTGACGGCTATTTAGGTCTAGGATTTCGAGAGGAGGTCTAGGTTTTTTGGGGATAAAAGGGGGACGGGATGGAATTTTTCAAATCTGAAACAAACTTGATCTGCGTACAGCATAAATCTACCTTCGTGCAAAAATTTGTGGCTCTATCTCTTATAGTCTCTGAGATCGACGCGTTCATACAGACGGACAGACGGACGGACGGACGAACGGACGGACGGACGGACGGACGGACATGGCTATATCGACTCGGCTGTTCATGCTGATCAAGAATATATATACTTTATGGGGTCGGAAAATTTTCCTTCTCCCTGTTACATACATTCGCACAACTTCATGATCCCCCTTTTCCCATTTTCAATGGGAAACAGGATCACTTCAAGCCGGTTTTATTCCCGATTTCTGATTATTTTTTTGCTGTGTAGATAGTTTTAATGAACTCAACCCTAGTTTGTTTACAGAAATGGTTCATTAAGTCTAGATTCTTGAGAATTGGAGCTAAAATCTTGCTTAAAATTCATCATCGTGGGTATCCCAGAAATCTCAAGTGACTTTCGTTACAACTTTTTTATATCGAATTTACACTATTTACACTTACCTTTGTAGGTAAAGTTTCTCCAAAATGCTAGGCTATTAGATTAGATGACAATAGCTGAGTAATTTCAAACCTTCTATTCAAGGCCAAGTAGATTAAGTGCTTACGGATTACCTTTCCTTTAATCCAGTAGCCGACATTAATCCTGTCAGTTTACATTTAAAGTCCTCCTAGTCTAGTTCAAAGTCCGTACGCTTATACGAAAATTCTTAGAGGTTTCTGGGACACCCTCAAATTTGACCATTTTCACAGATATACAATGGTTCTTGTTGGAAATTTGTATAAGACTTTCAGTCGACATGGTGATTTCGCATAGCATATCTTTGGGGCAGTTAAGAATTGTATATTTTTGAGCACATTTCTTTAAAATGTTATATCTTCGCTTAAAATATCGTATCGTTTCGTAGTATTAAAGATAGTTAGAACAATACTACACAGAAAAAAGATCAAATCGATCTGCATCTGCAAAAAGATCAATTAAAATATTACATTCCACCCCATAATATAACTATTTTCATATCAAAATGATACTTTTTAGCCTTAAATATATTAGACTCGATCATATCATCTTGATATTTTTTGAGATGAGGGCCGTTTTGATACTAAAAATACCCATATGATACTAAATATGATGTGATCTTTTTCTTCTGTGTACAGTTTTCTCACAAAACGCTTATAGATTGGAACAAAATGTTAACTTCTAGACGTGATCGACCATTTCCGATAATAGATTCGCGAAACAGCACACGAATATCCATTAATGTACTGAAAAAAGTATTTGTTGCCTTGTGTAATCTTTGGAATTATTAAAGATATTTTTTTGAGGTGCCTGGCAAATCAGGGTTTTAAAGAATATATTTTTAAAGATTCAAGTGCATCAACTTGGACAGCTTGCTGAAGTTAAATTCTCCTTTAGCGGTTGCTTTTACTCAACAACTGATTAAGTAAGTAAGCAATATTCCATATCAACATATTAAAAAAGACTTGCTCAAGGCGAAGCCACAAATATTCCTAATTTGCTTCAACCGTTTAAAAGTTTTGATAACAGTTTTCTTAGAAATTTTCTTAAGTCAATACAATTGCACTAAAATGTTGCTTGTTAACTGCGTCATTTGCATATTTTAACAGGTAAATGCTAATTGAAATACAACCTTCAGTCATGTGACAAAGGGTTTCGTCTCATCGGTTAATCCAGTTATATCTTTAAGTAACCTTTAACCTACGTACCGCACTTGTTATAACCTCCTTCAAAATTTAATTGAAGTAAAAGTCATCTAATCCCAACCCAACAAGACAGAAAGTTTAAGTGATTAAATAAAAATGGCTTGCCCTCTCGCTTGAACCCTCAGGGCTGGTTCGTTAACAAAAAACCATAAAAAAATTACAGGCAAAAATAAAACAAAAATTAAATAATCAGACACAACAAAAAATGAAAAAATTGCAAGTTTCTTGAACTTCTTCACACCACTTAAAATTCAAAACAGACAAAAATCTGCTTTTGTTTGTTGTTTTATTTTTCGTCTCTTTTATTTCGCGTTTCCCATATTTTACACGCCTTGACTCAAATGGCCGATCCCCAACAGCCGCCGCCAGTTCAAGTCAATCAATCAAGCTTTGGGTTATGCAAAATGAAGTTAGACAAACACCTGTCCCACCTTTTACACTCGACAATATGACCCACTTTTTGTTGTTTTTTTTGAAGGTGCAAAATGGTTTTCATAACGGAATGCTTCAATGCACAATTAACTATTACTTTATGCAATGCAAACACGAAAACTCACGACAGGTAGGAGTGAAAAATGGGTAGAAACCTGTTCATTAGTTGCCCTGGGAAAACTATAATTTGGTGGCTAACTTAAAACAAAACTTGATGAAAATCGCCTTTGCCCAACTGGTTGTATGACATTTTAATCATTTTAATAATGAGCTTAAATTAAGAGAAATAAAATGGAAAAGGAAAGCCAAGCAAACAAAACTTTAGTGCAGAATGCGGAAAAATGACAAAGCGGTAAAATTTGTGTTAGTCTTTGGCCCAAGCCACCAGAAAAACTGAATTATGGCGGAAAGGTTTTTTGAATAAGAAAACTGAAATCATGAATCATGTCATGAAGGTATTACACGGATAGCCAGGGACTGGGAAAGGTAAGGAAAAAGTTAAATGTCAAAAACATAGCCAGGTGAGCTAAAAATATTCAGTACCTAGTTAAAGCTGAAGCACAATAAGAACTTTTCAATAAAAGAGTTTTAAACACCGCCATCTACTTGAAAAGGTTCAGATCTAGATCTATTAAAAACGAATCTAGGAGGCTTTCTAGTAATATCCATAAACTTGGTAGAGGTAAAGTAAATCACAAAAAGATTCTTGAGAATTAGTACAACAGTTTTATGTTCCGAGTTTCCCAAAGAGTTTACATTCTACATTAAACGAAGAGGGAAAATAGGGAGCAAAATCATCCCACATCCTCAAATTCTTCTCTCCTTCAATACTATAATTATTTTTTTTTTTTGGTAATGTCTTCGTTCTAAGCATCTCTACACGAATGGCGACACCATAGTGCATACGACTATCAACCCTTTCAGAGTGAAATCAGTTTAAAGAATGTAACCAAATGCACTTCTCATTTGAGCTTGTAGAAAGGAACAACCCTGGTGATCGCATGGCAAGACCTCTGTCTTGCCTTGAATGTTAAAGTCAATAGCAAAGTCCACTGGTATTAGGGTACTTGAATCTAATTTGGGTTTGTTGTGTGTAATAAATAGTGTTGTCATTTATAATCAACTTTGACTAATAACACACAAATACCGAAATATCAGCAAAAATAAGAAATCGACCTTTAAAATATTAGATCCCTACTTTATGAGGTCAAAGGGAGTCTTAAGTGCCTAGAAAGCTTAGGCGATTGACAAACTCTGGCACTAACTAATCAGACGTATAAGTTGATTTGGCCAATACTCTGTTCAGACACAACAAATCATTATAAGGGCCTCTAAAAGTATTCCAAGTTTATTTCCTTAAATAACCAAATAAGAGAGTGTGGGATCAGTTGATGGAATGCAAAATAAATTTGGGTTAATTACAGAGGTTCCAGAGAGTACATTGAAACAGTCCAGATGTTTGTAAAGCATAGAAGAAAGCATTTCCGACCACATAAAGTACATATATTCTTGATCAGCATGATGAGCTAAGCTGATCCGTCAGTTCTATGCTATTTCCTCCCATCAGTCTCAAAGCTATCTTCACCAAACTTTGCAAGATGTCTTTTGGCACAAATACGCTGCAAATTTTGCAGAAACTGGCTGGATCGGATGACTCTAACATATAGCTGCCATAGAAAGGATCGGTCGAAAAACTAGTTCTAGTGAGAAAAACTTGTTTGTTTTCAATGCAAACGTCTCCAAACTCCTTATTTACTAGTTTTCTATGCTTTTCCATGATTCTGCCAAGTTTGGTTGAAATCGGAAGTCTATATAGTAGCTGCCATAGAAAAGTAAGGTTAGAAAAATAGTCTTAGTAAGAAAAACTTTTTTGTTTTCATTGTAAACCTCTTTAAAATTCGCATATATTTATTTTATTAGCATTCCCAATATTCTATTGACTATAGGTTATAGCTGGCATAGGAATGATCGGTCGAGAAAATAGTTTTAGTTAAAAAAACTTTTTTGTTTTCAAAGAAAACGCCTCCAAACTTTGCATTTCTTAGTTTGCTTTGCATTCCCATGAGTCCACCAAGTTTTGGTCAAAATTGAACATCTATATAGGTAAAGCCGTCATAGAAAAGTAGAGTTAGAAAAGTAGTCTTAGTAGTCTGTCTATTTATCTCATATCTCACAGAAATTGTGTAAAATATTTAACTTCCCCTATTTTGTTGGTTTACATTTCAGTAACTGTTACAGAAAGTCTGTCTATTTTCTGCCTTTTAGAGTATTATTTAAGTAGTTTAGATAAAGCTCACAGAGTAGAGGCGGTAGGGTACAGCCTGGGGCTGTTCTTATTTCACAAAATCAAAATTTTCAATATACATATTTGATATATTGAGTCTTAAAACATGGATATAAAATATGAATAATCAAACCAATAAGTTAAAAAGACCATCTACACCGTAAGTCTATTAATAATAAGTGATAAGTGGTCGTTCTGTCTAATCTTACCAATAGCAAAACTTAAAAGATATCACAGACTTCGATTTTTGAAATTATTGAATGTTTTTGAAGCAACCAACCAACAGCAACGCCCATTTCTATGGTAAATATTGTTTTTAAAAATATAGATTTATCGATTAAGCGGCACAAGAAATATCATATCGGAAGAAATATCGATAACATTTTGACAGTTTTTTTTTAAAATTTGTTTTGATTTTGAAAAAAATGTTTTTAAAAGGGCTTTTAATATATTTATTATTTAACAAAAATGTTGAATAGCTGCCACAATTTAAAAAAACCTCGTATTCGTTACCAAAGTTGAACAAACTCTTCATTACATTCATTATTTCATACTCTAATTATATTATTTAATAGAAAACATTGCAAAAAAAAAAAACAAATTACATGAAAATTCTTTTCACTTTTTGTTTAGTCGAATGTAACTGGTTCTGAACAAACAATTGGAATTATATTCCCATGCCGTTTCCCCTCCCCCCTCCCGCTGCTTCAAAAACCTAAACAAAAATTCTCAAGCGCCAACGAAGCGGAAACCGGCCAAAATAGAAAATGAAAGAGAGAGAGAGAGCGCCAGAGCTTTTAAGGGCCAAAGGTGGTGGCCATTCAACAGGTGCGCGCTGGCAGTCAAAATACTCAGTATTCATAACATTTTCGAGTGTTTTTTTTTTCACCTACCCAAAGAAGAGAGCAAAAAAATTAAACCGCAACCACAATTTCCGGTCAGCGTTTAAAATTACATTTAATATTAATGATCAAAAATTTATTTTCAAACAGAACTCAAGGTTACCTACAAAAAAAACAAAACAAAAAACAGTTAGCTGTAGTTTATGGAATTGATTCAGTCATTTGCGGCGACCTTAATCATATTTAAACAGCTTTTTTTTCTCGTTTTTGTTATGGGTACTCCCTCTCGTATAATGATTATATGTCATTACCTTGATCGCTTTTATAATCAAGTGTCATTTTGATGAAAACAAATTTCTGCAACATTTCCTGTGCAGGCTGTGCACCTGCTCGGTGTCATCGACAATTCGACTCAATAAAATGCCACCAGCTGCTGCTGACTTACCACCGCAATGGATTTATAACCAATTTTTTATTTCCACAATTTTTTTATATTTTTTTTCTGCTTCACCATGGCAAATTGCAGCAGCAATTGCGCAACCTCCTGGTATTTTATTTTGGTCAAATTGCTCTACACTTTTTTTTTTTTTTTTGTCTTTAGCCGATTTTATGTTTTATGTAAGCCAATTTGCATACTCCGCTCTTTAAAAATAAACATCACAGAGCCATAAACCAGATGAGACATTCTGCAGCAAAAAAAAAGAAGAAAACCAAAAAATAATAAAACTATAAACTAGGTTAATGAGTTCAGTTGATGCTGGCGAGAAGTGAGCATATATTTTCCTATGACTTTCAATTAGACAAGCGAGACGGTTTTGCGGTTTTCGGTTATCGATATCATAAGCAAAAACATTTTCCCCGATTTAGTCACATGAGATCACATCAAACAGAGCCGCTAAACCATGTTTTCATATGCGCCAGACGGTTGGGGAAGCACTGCTCACTTTGCTGGGTAATTTTACTATGAGGTACGAGGTTCGATGAGGCAAAAAGTGCATAAAAAATATATATTATATATTCAATTAAATATTAAGAACAAAAACACTAAACATCTAATCAAAAATTATACACATCCGGTCTCCTTTACAAACTATTGGCGCCAGCTTTGAAGTAAATAGCCATGATAAAAGGTTCTTAAACGTTGGCCTTTGGATTCGTCGTTTAACTGTAGGTACTTTTCGGTTGTGTGAAAATTAGAAGCACACAGGCCAAGATATTGAAGGAGCTCGGTTGGTCTCTTTGGGACTGTAAAGTCAATTATTTTGAAGTGTTTTTTATAAATTTTTTGATGATTTGTGAAAAGCCGAAGTCATGGGCAATGCCCCATCTTGAATTTGAAATTTTAATTTTTGTGTTTCGATAGTTAAGAAATAATTATTTTTGTCCTGTGCTAGTTTTGGAGCAAGGTTTCAGCTTATGGTACATAGCAGGGTTCTGAACCGAACCGAACCGAACCAAATTGTTACCGATCAAAAACTGAATCATCTGATTCCTTTTGGCAATTCCTTTTTTTTGGGAATTTTCGTCGAAATCCTAAAAAAATGTTCATTTAAATTATAAATGAATTATAATTCGCTGATGGACCCTCTATAAAGGCTATCTTTATAGACCGAACTAATCTGAGTTGATTGGCTCTGGTTCAATGGCTTCAACCAAAATTTATCACAGGTTAAGATTCGAAAATGACAGTTTTGAAGGTTTTGGGTGAAGGTTTTGGTTCGAACCCTGGTTCAGTCCACGATTGCCACAAATAATAAAAAACAAGTAAGGGCGCTGCAGTCGAGTTTCCCGACCACAAAATCCCCTGTTCATTTCCCATTTTCAATGGGAACAGGGTTAAAAAATCAATTCATTTATTACTTAACTACTACTACTTCTTAATTTTAGATTTTTTTTACATTCTAAATATTGCTTAAGACCTAAGAACAACTCAAAAAGTATAGGAATCGTGTCGTTCTTAGGTCGGAAACGGCTTGTAAGAGTCATAGGAATATTTAAAATATAATTAACTGCTTAGTTGAACACCATTTCGTAGTATCTGTAGAAAACATTAACAATGCAAAGCTTTCGGGGCGAGTATCTTAAGAACAGAGCCTATTATATGTGGGAATTTTATAAAATCTTCTAAACGTTTTTCTTTGTTATGTTTTTATATTTCTCTGCCAAGTAACAGATGAAGTCGCTAGACAGAAGGTACAAAATGTTTCATGGCTGCCATTTATGCCCACCCGAGCCCTAATTTTTGGTTCGCAACACGTTCGGGTACAGCTTTTGTTTCTAAAGAGGTTCGATTCAAGGTTCGGTTATTAACCATCGGTCGAAAAACTAGTATTAGTGAGAAAAACAGTTTTCTTTTCAATGGAAACGTCTCCAAACTTTGTATTCACGGGTTTTCTATGCTTTTTTTTATAATTCTACCAAGTTTTATTAAAATCGGACAACTATATGGTACAGCTGCCATACAAAAGATGGGTCTGAAAATCAGTCTTAGTTGGAAAAACTTTTTTTGTTTTTGATGGTAGCATCCAGAAATTTTGTATTTGTTTGTTTTACATGCTTTCCCCATAATTTTACAAATTTTTTGTCCAAATCGGATGAGTATATCATATAGCTTCCGTACGAACGATCGGTCGGAAAATGGGAAATAGAGTATTTTTTGAAGTTATTTAAGCGAGCACTTACAAGGGTATAACAACTTTGGAGTTAGCTTAGCTTTCTCGTTTTTATATAATTTTTACATATTTTTTATATATTTTTATACATTTTTTATATATTTTTTTATATTTTTTTTATATATTTTTATATATTTTTATATATTTCCATATATTTTTTATATATTTTGTATATATTTTATATATATTTTTTAGAAATTTTTGACATATTTTTAATACATTTTTTTCTCGCTGATATCAGCTTTTCATATAACTGCCTAAATAATTCCCAAAATTTATAAATTTTATTAAATTTTCTAGACCAACATTTTCATATTTTAAGTAAAATGAAATATTATTCCGCACACATTTTCAAAAAAAAACTAATTTCCCTTTCATTCATCAAGTGAAATATGCAACATCGTTGAGCTATTTCTAAAAATGCACTTTACACACATTTCCATTACATTTTCACCAAAATATTGTATTGAGTTGTCTTCTCTTTGGGTCTTTCGCAATTATTTAGTCGTTTGACGTTTTGTTTGCCTTTGTCGTCTTTTGTGTGTTTCTGGGTGCTACAGTTTTTGGGTTGCATTTACCTGTTTACATTTAGCTGTTCGTCGTTGGCGTCAATTGGCCATGTGGGTGGCTATTGTTGTTTTCTTGTTTTCATTTTAGTATCACGTGTTTGGCTGTTTTTTTTTGGTGCTGGTGGTGGTGGTACCTGCCGTCAAGTTGTTTAACAAGTCTTTATTTCTTCAATGTCAGCTAATTGGTTTGCATTACTTTATATGCGCAATTTCTAGAATTTCTCTGGTGGTGGAAACATTTGGTGCGGGGCGAGGGGGATCTGTTGTGACGTTAAATAAAATTTGATTAATTGTTTTAATTTCTTATCTCTTGTTTTTGCAGTTCCGGGCGTAGGCAGATAAGTTCCAATGCCTTAGCCAGGTGAGTTATGAATAATTTTTATTTTTTTATTAATAGTTTTTCAAGAATTTGAAATTTAAAAGACCCCAGTTTTGCAGTCACTTTTCATTGACTATATGGCAGACACACTTTGAGAGCCGCTGCTCATTGTCTTGGCTAAATGCAGTTTGGTGAGAAGCCCATGGTTGGTGTACTTACTGTGTTGGCGGTGGCTGTCTTGGCTAAAGTAGAAATACAAGCGTTGGAAGTTAGTGAAGACAACCACCGCCGTAGTCGTTTATGTATATAGAATGTAGTTAAAATGTAGGAAAATCAAAACCAGATTTAAGTGAAAAGTTTTAATATTATATAAATTGTAATTTTTCTTTCTTTTTTAGCCAACTCTACAGATCATCGAGTTTTAACTCATCGGGCCGTAGTTCCAACTGTGATACAACTGAAGACATGTATAGCGATATAAGCCTGGAGAATCGTCATGATTATGATTATAGGGTAAGTCAAGGGAAATTAATAATGATGAATATCTACACTGAAAAAAGAAATCAATTCGAAACGTGTAATCCCGGATATTCATGAG
This sequence comes from Lordiphosa andalusiaca, assembly GCA_035044965.1. Taxonomy (NCBI): domain Eukaryota; kingdom Metazoa; phylum Arthropoda; class Insecta; order Diptera; family Drosophilidae; genus Lordiphosa; species Lordiphosa andalusiaca. Next base: position 55,507 of record JAWNNM010003109.1, read on the forward strand.
CCTACCCCGGAAAAGATTGATTTCGTTCCCACTTTTTTTTTAGTCCCAAAAAACAGAATCAATTGAAGCCTGCTCCGGGATTATCCTGTTTTCAATTCCGTTTCGGATTGTTTTCACATTTTTCTGTTTTATTTTGTGTAGATTTAGAGAAGATAAATTAGATTTGGCTGGTCCTTATTAACCCGACCAACTTTTCAAGCCCAATTACTCCCTAATCCCCCCATTAAGAGGTTCAATTATTCAAGTAATTGTAAAAGTAATTAAAATTGGAAGTAGTTATTGATTAATTGTTGTTACCATTTACAATTGTGATTACTTAAAATACATAATCAGCAATTGTTTTGTTTTGATTAGGTGAATTAACGAGATTTTTGTAATGAAAAGTAATAAAATACTGCAAGTAATAATTACTTTGCAGCTCTTTACTTGCTACGTGAACGTCACAAGTTATGTACATATTTGTGACAGATCTGACAGATGTAATGAAAAGTAATTAAATACTGCAAGTAGCAATTACTTTACAGTAATGTAGATTTATATGACAGATCTGACAGATGTAATGAAAAGTAATTAAATACCAGAAGTAATAATTACTCTACAGCTCTTTGCTTGCTACGTGAACGCCTCAAGTTATTTAGATTTATATGACAGATCTGACAGATGTAATGAAAAGTAATTATATACTGCAAGTAATAATTACTTTACAGTAATGTACATTTATATGACAGATCTGACAGATGTAATGAAAAGTAATTAAATACTGCAAGTAATAATTACTTTTCAGTAATGTAGATTTATATGACAGATCTGACAGATGTAATGAAAAGTAATTAAATACTGCAAGTAGCAATTACTCTACAGCTCTTTACTTGCTACGTGAACACCACACTCACTATGTAGATATATTGTGACAGAACTAACTAAATAAAATTATAGATATACATTTAAAAATTGGTATAATTTTACATGAATTTATTAGTTGATTTTTAGTTAACCTCTGTGAATTCTATTCTATTCTATTCCCTTACCTATTGATATGCAGTGCCAAGAATTTAGACAACAATCACCTAGCTAGCAGTACCTCAATGGCATTCTAATTGATCTTTTACACCCTCCTTTCCACCTTCCCCAAATCCAAGTACCAACCTGTCAGGTGGCTTCCGTTTCCTGTGCGGCCCTGTTGCATAAAAGAACAATCAGAAAAAGGTCTTTTTTTTTTTTATTTTTGCAAATTGTTTGCTACGTGATATTTTTGCAGAAAATTGTGCAGATTGTGTCTTTCATCGGTGTATCCACTGCCTGTTTGTTTTTTCCTGCCACCTTTCACATTCTCTTCATATTTGTTGATTTTTTTGTTGTTTTTCTTTTTGGGAAATTTGCATGTAATTACGCAGAAAACAACAGGTACAATAATTTTACACCTGACGCTGTTGTGAGGTTTGCATAATAAAAGAGTTCCTTTTTGGTAGGTATTTTTTTTGTTAACTTTGTTGTGCCGGAAGTTGTCTGGGAAGGGAGAGGAAAGAAAGAAAGTAAAAATGTTAAAAATGTTAAATTAAATGACAAAAATTAAAGAAAATAAAACTCACAGATATTCACTTCACATTATTTATTTGTTTGATCTCCTTACCCGGAACTGCCTGCACTGACCCTTATGATTATTTTTCAATGACCTTGGGGGGGCGCCAATGCACTCTGCCATTCCGGCTTATATCTATCTCGCCTTGCCATGGCCAATTTAAGTCATTTTTCTTGCTGCTTTTTTTATATAACAACCAAAGCGCGATCGCCCGAGCAACCCACACCAAATAAAGTTTCACCTGCCTCGAAACAATCAAGCGGGTGGAAAACACGTTTCAAAGTGAAAAGTCACAAAGTCAGTTTTCCACTGAAGCAAAAAAAAACAACAGCAACAAAACCGTTGACTTTGAATTACGAATTGGTCGTTAATGAAAATTGTTTTGCAAAAATTTCTGCCTTCAATCTGTCAACAATTTCAATTTGGTTTTTTTTCTTTTTTGAAGTATGATTAACACTCGATTTCAAAGAAGCCCCCAACTTGACCAAGTTTTATGCCAAATCATGCAAAAAATAATGGAGAAGGCGTTGATTTTGATTCAGTTTTTCTGTTTTTTTTTTTTTGCTGTCTAATGGCAAATTGTTCACAGGTGCTTAACAATTTCTGTAACGGCTTTTGTTAATTGTTTGTGTGCAAAATTGTGTAAAAAATTTGAAAAAAAATGGACTTATGGTTGTGCAAATTTGATTTAAGCTTATTATTATGATTTTTTGCAACTTTTTGTTAAACAAAATTCCATCTTAACTTGCCCTTAATCTAGGCTTATGTCCTAATTTTAGCTGATTTTTGCTTTAATCCAATTCAGAGACAAAATTTCTTTTGAATTTGGGATTTAGTTTAAGTAAACCAGGGCTGAATATGACACAACATATATCTTCCTGAGCTTGAGCAAAATTACAGGTCTGTTCTCGTTTCCAAATTCGATTGATCGGAATAGGCAAGAGATCTGATTTACACGAATTGATTACAGAAAAAGGTTAAAGCTGTCAGCCATCAAAACTGTTCTTTGGAGAGGATTCGAAATTGAAAGATAAAAACCGAGTCAAACAATCGGCTTTTCGAAAAATGGAAGAGTTTCCAATTACGATTTCACATAATTTGTTCAAAATCGAAAACGGGAAAAGGCCCGATAGGGTTTCGTGCATGATCATTCGTGTTCCGTGCGCTTTGCGTGAGTGAATTCAGTTCAAACAACGTGAATGAAGTGTTCACGAAATTATGAGCATTTTTTTCTGTTTTTTGTGATTGCCAAATTCTTAGCTATATACATTAAGCGTCATCAGGATAGCGCTCCTCATAGGCTTTCAATTAATACCCGTTTGCTAGAATATTCTTTTACGAACCCTCATTAACTTTTAAATCCATTCATCCCCATTTATCTGATACTCTGTCGACCGTAGGCTAGCACTAGCAGTATACTATAAGTTTGTGCCCTCAAAACGTACTGTGATAAATATAAAGTACTATATATTCTTGATCAGCCATCAACAGCCGGAAGTCGATATTAGCCATGTCCGTCTGATCCGTCTGTCTGTCCGTATGAACGCACAGATCTCAGACGCATGGTAAGAGATACGAGGTTTGACATGCTATGGGATCACACTGTTTCTTATGTCTGCCAGGCAGATCCAAGTTTATGTTTCGATTTTGGCGCACGCTCCCTCCCGCCCCCGCAATTTAGAACGTCAGTATCTCCCACAGTTTTGAAGATAGATGGCTTGTCATCCGTTCTGGACATAGTTTCAGTATATGTAGGAGTAACTTAATCGATCCGCCAAAGTGAATGAAGAAGATCGGATGAACGGTTTTCGAGTTATGATCCAAGAAACAAATTTTCTTGGTACAGAGTATGTTACTAGTCGGGCTTGCACCGACTTGTCTTTAGTTGTTTTTTTATACCCTTGCAGAGGGTATATTGATATTGTACAGATGTTTGTAACGCATAGAGGGAAGCATTTTCGACCACATAAAATATATATACATATTCTGGATCAGCACAACGAGCTGAGTCGATATAGCCATGTGCGTCTGTTTCTATGCTATCTCCTCCGTCAGTCTTTAAGCTATCTCCACCAAACTTTGCACGAAATCTGCTTGTACAAATACGCTGCTCATTTGTCGGAACCGCCCGGATCGTATGACTATTGCATATAGCTGTCATAGGTACAATGGGTCGAAAAACTAGTTCTAGTAAGAAAAACTTTTTTGTTTTCAATGCAAATGTCTCCCAACTCTGTATTCACTAGTTTTCAATGCTTTTCCATGATTCTGCCAAGTTTGGTCGAAATCGGACATCTATATAGTATAGCTGCCATAGAAAAGTAGGTTTGAAAAATAGTCTTGTTAAGAAAAACTTTTTTGTTTTCAATGTAAACCGCTTTAAAATTGATCATACATTTATTTTATAGGCTTTCACACAATTCTTTAAAGTTTGGTCAAAATCGGATGACTATAGCTTATAGCTGCCATAGGAATGATCGGTCGAGAAACTAGTTTTAGTGAGAAAAACTTTTTTGTTTTCAAAGAAAACGCCTCCAAACTTTGCATTTCTTAGTTTGCTATGCTTTTCCATGATTCTACGAAGTTTGCTAGAAATCGGACATCTATATAGTATAGTTGTCATACAGAAGTAGAGTCAGAAAAGTAGTCTTATTGATTGTTTTTAGTGGATATGCCCTTTAAATTAGTTAAAAGCCGTGCTGCAAGGGTATACAAACTTTGGCCGAGCCAACGTTAATTTTTCTCTATTTTTCTAACAAAGACCTTTTTTCGGACCTATCTTTTGCATGGCAGCCATACCTTAGAGTTGTCCGATTTTCATCAAACTTGGCAGAATTATAAAAAAGCATAGAGAACCTGTGAGTACAAAGTTTGGAGACGTTTCCATTGAAAAGAAAAAAGTTTTTCATACTAAAACTTGTTTTCTGATCTATTATTCCTATGGGAGCTATGAGATATAGTCTTCCGATCTGGTGGGTTCCCTTATATTAGTAGCGTGCAGCAAAAAAATAGATTCTGTGCAAAATTTCAGCTCGATTGCTTCAAAACTTTGATGCACTATGTCCCAACTAGAGATCAGAATAGTACGGAAAAAGCTCTATCGAACTGATAGACTCGTCACCCTGATCAAGAATATATATAGTTTGATGGACGGTCGTAAACTGAATCGACTCATTTCGTCACTCTGATCAAGAATATGCATAACTTCTGGGTCGAAAATATATGTTACTACTCTTTGCCCAAGGGTATACAAAGTAGAATATTGAGTTGAGTTGCCAACTTTCGCATTTTTATGAAGGGTTTGTAAATCGTGCATAAATCGTGAGTCTTGCAAAACTCTTCAAATTTCACGTGCTTAACTCGTGCATAAGAAGATTTTCAAAATCGTTAGAATCAACTAATTAAGTTCCCCAATTACACAGCAAAACAGTTAATTAAATTTCAAATTAAACCTCATGGGTGACTTTTCATTTCTGGCAAAACTTTCCCCATTTCACCTTGGCCCAATGCCCAGCTGGTTGGTTAAGCTTCCTATCACAGATTTTCACCTACACGCACTGAGCATATAAACTCAAAAAAGAAAACCAACTAAATACAATTCTATTCAATTTTTAGCCACCATACTTTTCCCTCTTTTATTTTCTTTTCAATGCTCTGCTGTGTGTCCAAGGTGGAAAAACCAAAGCACAAGCTGACCCCTTTTTAATTAGCTAAGGTTAGTTGGGGGGGCGTTGGGTTTGACAGGTGTGAAAATCCCCGCTAATCAAAGGCGGAAGAATCTAGTCAACTGTTTGCATAAGACCTGACAACATATCCGAGGACAGATCTTGACAATCTTCCCATCAAAATCCCAGTCTCACTTATGCAATTATAACTGTAGGCATATCTTTGGTAGGGAAACAATGGCAATTGCAATTTGTTCAATTGTCAGAGATTTGTTTTGTGTTTGGATTTTTTTGGGAAACATCACATGCATAAGTGGAGTACGACGTACGAGTGAGTCTCTCTCTCTCTCTCTCTCTCTACTCTCTTGCCAGCGATGACGACACATCTGGGAAAGATCACTTGAGCAGTTGCCAAACCGTTTTGTCTGATGCACACATGTGCACACGTTTAAGATTTGGTAATCGTTCAAATTGAAAATCCAAGAAGGCGTCACATCTACCTACAGGCGGATAAACTAAACAGAGAATTATACAGCGCCCAGGTGTGGTGGGTGGGGGGAAAATGAATAAAATACACAGAAAAAAAGATCAAATATCGAGTTGACCTCTTCCAATATAATTTCAAAAATATCAATTTTTAAATATCCAAGAGTTACAATTTATTATCAATATGATGCTGTATAGATTTCAGATCAAAGTAGACATCGAAAATCTGAGGGCAGAAAGAGACAAACAGAGTTTTTTAAAACAAAGAGAGACAGCTATAGGCAAAATCAATGTACATAGCTCTGCCGCAACACGCGAGACAGCGAATACTCTTCCGATTTGTCTGTTTTTGCTTTCATTGCTTATTGCAGTTCCCAACTGCTTAAAGCAGTCACACGGCGACAGCCATTAGCGAAATGCCTACTGACGGTTGAATCGGGAGATTCATGAAACAGTACTATAAAGCAGGGATGCAAACCGGTTCTGAACAGAACCGGTTTTGAACCGAACCGAACCGCTTATTCCAGCCGGTGAACCGAACCGGCTTCCTTTCAGAATTGCTGAACCGAACCGAAAACCACAAATAAGAACGGTTCGGTTCGGTTCATTTCTCTGACTGAAATCATGCCTAAAATGAACTAAGGTCATGACGTAGGACACATCAGAGTAAAATCCATAGCTAAAATTCATAAAAATGATGTCATGAATTCAGGAGCAGCCCTTTCATTATTGATCTTATTCAGCTATGATTCAGTTCAGAGCCTAACTTAAGGGATATGATAAATATAATAATTAAGATGCATAGTACAGGGTTGCCCAAATTCGACGGACCCATGTTTTTTTTTAAAAAATCAAAGAAAAAAATAAAAATTTGGCGGTTGGCAATCTTAATCATTTAATTTGTTCCAAGTAGATTTGTTTACATCAATTTTTGAATATGATATCTCTCAAATGGCCGCCTCTGGCGTTGATGGCGTATTGTGCCCTTTTTGCAGCATTTTCCATCGTTTTCGCCAACATTTCGGCCCGAAATGGCGGCTATTTCTTCACGAATGTTGTCCTTGAGCTCTTCTACGGTCCTTGGCTTGTTAACGTAAACCTTTGACTTCAAATATCCCCACAAGAAGAAGTCAGGCGGCGTCAAATCGGGCGAACGCGGTGGCCAGTCCAAATCACCACTTTTCGACATCAAACGGCCCGGAAACAATTTCTTCAGAAAATCGATTGTTATGCGACTTGTGTGCTGTGGAGCGCCGTCTTGTTGAAACCAGAACTGCCTCATACGCTTTCGACGAATAATTGGCATCACAAAATTGGTCATCATGTCGCGATAACGCTCCTGGTTGATGGTAACAGCATGGCCATTTTCATTTTGGAAGAAAAACGGCCCAATGACCGTTTTCGCACTAACGCCGCACCAAACTGTGACTTTTTCGTCATGAAGAGGCACTTCTTGAATCTCCTGAGGATTTTCAGTGGCGTAAATACGGCAATTTTGCTTATTTACGGTCCCATTCAATGTGAAATGGGCTTCATCGGACATGATAATTTTGTTTTCACAATTGACTTGTTCTGTTGAATGTAAATTTGAACTATTTCAGAGCGCTCGCGTGGCGTGTATTGTTCCATGGTAAAAATCTGCTTGGACTGACGCTTGAAACGCGGTATGTCATTAAGCGATCTGACATCTCTGTCAAAAGTTATGGCGTTGCCAGATGGGTCCGTCGAATATGGACAACCCTGTATATCTTTGACATTTGAACCACGTTCAATGGGTACCATACAAATATAGCTTTGATACATAATAATACATTATACATACAATAATACCCCTGTGAAATTATAAAAAATATTGATACTATAAAAATTGATCAGGGATATTAACAAATATCAGATTGTTGATCTGAAACATTTCCCATTGATATGTTCGAAATGTACGAGTGATATTTTCGATCATATCAACTGGGTATTCTTCAGATGAAGGCCGATTCGATACTGAAAAATACCCGATTGATACTAAATATCGTGATCTTTTTTTTCTGTGCGCCGCTTCTTGCATCACCCAGAAATGCCCCCGAGACAGACAACCATTTTGGCTCAGCGATTCGTCAACGTCTTTAAATACTTAATTCGTTTTGTTTGGTCTACTTTAAGGCGCATTTGCATTAATTATGATAATTGCACAGTTTATGCTTCAATTCGTTATGTTTCATGTGTGTGGGTTTCTCGCTTCTCTCAAAAGTCTTAAGGTGTTTTCCATTTCTGGGTCAACGTCACAATTTGGGTTAAAAATCGATTTTCGTTTATGGTTTTTACTGTTGTGGCATTGTTTTGTGTTATATTTTTCATTTTTTGCTTTATGCTTTTGCATCATCCAGTTGTACGGGGGGGGCGTCTTCAGGTGGGCGTTACGTGAATGGATTGGATGGATTGGAAATTGTTTAATCGATAAGACACGCGGTGGCGCGCTGGCGGCGGATTAAACAAAAGACACAAGTGACAAGTTAACCATTTTTTGTTTAATTGATGAATCGATTAAGGTGTGTGTGTGTATGTTTTTTTTAGAAGCATTTGTTATTGCCAAATGGTTTAAAATAGAATGTTCTGATGCAAGCTTCTTTGACCTCATAAGGTGCAAGTGTTCTGGATAAGCATGTGACGTGCGGCTGAGTTGGCATGGTCATGCAATTCTAGCGATTGCTCTGTTATCATCTACAGCAGAGTTAAATGTGAGTAAGTGAACCAAAATGAGTAAGCAATTGAAAACACTGGACAAAAAATAGATCCATTACAACAAAACAGATACCAAGAATCAATACATCTTTGGTTGAATGTTGACAATTATTGATATAACAAGAAAGAAATTCGGTCAAGCCCGATCCATTTGTGCTGGATATGTCTTAAATATCCATTGAATCATCAAACAAAACTGAAAATTTTCCAAAATATATGCAAAATTATTAACCATTGAATGATTTTCAACTGCGTTGGATGATTAGAAGCATATTAAATACAAATCCAGTCCAAATGATTCTTTTTTTGATATTCTTTTTATCTTCTGTGTACTTGTACGATTTTTAAACTATCTAGTTCCAGCCAAGAGCATTAGTTATAGGTATACCCTCGTTTCTATCCTCTAACTCCAAATCAACAGCTTTCTTCTTATGACAACTTTGCTATGACTGTTTGGGAATTTCACGGCAGCATTAGAGCAAAAATCGACACATGCAGGTTGACTTTAAGTTGACATAAGTCTTTGCGTAGAGCACTTTTTATACCCTGTTTCTATTAATAATGGGATAAGGGGGATCATGAAGTTGTGCAAATGTATGTAACAGAGGGAAGGAAACATTTCCGACACCATAAAGCATATAGCCATAACCGTCTGTCCGTCCGTGTGTCTGTATGAACGCTTCGATTTCATAGACTATAAGAGTTAGAGCCACAAATTAGGTAGGTAGGTGTATCAAGTATGTTTAAGGTTTGGAAAATCTGTTATCTACTATCAAAAAGTTATGTTTTAAATGGACTCAACGGGTATCGAAAGTTTTTGATATTACTTGTACGCAGCGTTGCCTTTCAACTTAATATATTTTGAGCTTTGTCCGTCCGTCTGTCTTTCTCTAGACTCTCAGTTTTAAAGCTATCGAGCTGAAATTTTGCACAGAGTCTTCTTTTTGCTGCACACCACTAATATGTTGGAACCGACCGGATTGCATGACTATATCTCATAGGAACAATAGGTCGGAAAACTAGTATTAGTGAGAAAAACTTTTTTCTTTTCAATGGACACGTTTCCAAACTTTGTAATCGTAGATTTTCTATGTTTTTTTATTTATAATTCTACCAAGTTTTATTAAAATCGGACAACCATTTGGTATAGCTGTCATACAAAAGATAGGTCTGAAAAACAGTTTTAGTTAGAACAAGAAAGAAAGTCGGTCAAGCCCGACTATAACATACTCTGTACCAAGAAAATTTTTCTTTTGATCATAACTCGAAAACCGTTCATCCGATCTTCTTCATTCCTTTGGCGGATCGATAACTAACTAAATATGTCCAAAGGGAACAAGCCATCTATCTTCAAAACTGTGGGAGATATGACGTTTTTTCTAAATTGCGGGGGCGGGAGGGGGCGTGGCCAAAATTGAAAATAAACTTGATCTGCCTGCAGACATTAGAAGCATATGTCCCATACATGTCAAACCTCTATCTCTTACCATCTCTGAGATCTGTGCGTTCATACGGACAGACAGACGGACATGGCTATATCGACTCGGCTGTTGATGCTGATCAAGAATATATATACTCTATGGGGTCGGAGATGCTTCCTTCTGGATGTTACATACTTTTGCACAAACTTATAATACTCTATGTACCTACGTTACAGAGTATAAAAACTCAGTTTTTTATGGTAGCATCCTGCAATTTTGTATTTGCTTGTTTCACATGCTTTCACATAATGTTACATATTTTTGTCCAAATCGGTTGACTATATCATATAGCTCCCATACGAACGATCGGACGAAAAATGGAAAAAAAAGAGTTTTTTTTTGTGAAAATATTTATTTAAGCGAGCACTTGCAAGGGTATAAAAACTTCGGCACAGACGAAGTTAGCTTAGCTTTCTTGTTTTGAACTTGATTGCCGAATTGCAGTGTCGAAATGTGGTGCCCACCGCTGGTTTAAAGTTTAACTTTCACTGAAGAGTGTTCGCTTTTTCTTCCAAGTTTTTGTTTGTTTTTGTAAGTGCTTCTCTTCCATTTCTATCTAATTTCACCAACATCCTCTTACCATTTTGCTTTTTTTTGGTTCCTTTTTTTTTCATTCTTCTCCCATTTTCCAGTAGTTTTTGTTATCTATAGAACATTACTTCCGCCCTCTTCCACCATAATTTGGCTCATTTCCCCTTAACCATTAAACACACACAAACATGGCTACATTTAGATACAAACAAAACTAATAATGTGGTTCTTTCCCCTCTTTACTTTCAGGTAAGCCAAGAACCAAAGCAACGATTATCTAACTCAAGCCTATTTTTTTTTTTATGAACATTTTATGCGGCGGGTAAGTGCCAAAATGAGCCCACCTGCAAAATAAATGGCGGTGTTTGAAATCTCCATCTAAGCTGAAAAATCACAGAAAGAATTGTTTATAATTTGATTCCCACACAAAGGCGTGTCTCCTCTTATGATTTTTTTTGGCAAATCCTACGCCTGTTTTGCCTGGTTTGTTGTTTCACTGTTTATTCATTACGTCATTTCGTATCTATGTATTCAGTTAGTTACCTTATAGCCAATTTCTGCACAAGGTTGTACAAGGCAAACGGGGCGTCGTTACATTAATGGTTAACTAGTTGAGTTAGTTGCGGTGCACTTGCTCTTAACCAAAAGGCGAGCCAAGGCGCCAAGTTTTGGTTGTTGTTGTACAATAATTTATTATAAATAATGAGACAGTTGGCGGTGGAGAGTTAACAATTATGGCCTACGTGCGTATACAGTTTTGTGGCAAAATCAACTTGAACTTTTGGCATTTTGGTTTAAAGAGCTTTTCCTGGGATGTATTACACACACACTCTCTCTCTCTCTCTCTTGCGGTGTATCGAAAGTGGTATCATTTTTATGAAAATCTTAAATAGAATTCTCATATTAGGTAATGTTTTATAAAACATTATTCACTTTGCATTTGTCATTATCTGTTCTCCACTGTTGTTGTTTGCTCTTTTTATATGGGCATACCCCCCTCCCAATGTCGGTATCTTTTTAACATACAGGCAATATTTGCATATACATATATGCATATATGTGTAGACTTATAATTAGCCAATATTTATATAAAATTTTTTGCAAATAAACACCTGCCGATATACCCTAGAGAACTACCACCCCAGACAGCACTTATAAGTAGTCAATTTCAACCATATGCGGTCATTTGTTTGTATACCCCCCACCCGCCCACTCTTGACTTCGACTTTATGCTATTTGTTTGGGTTTTCTCAGCTCTGTACATATCTTTTTTTATATAATACTTAGCTATATTGCGTTTTTTTGTTGTTGTTGTTGCTTTGACAACAGGGACCGCACATAAACAAAGTTGGTAAACGATAAGGTTGCTCGGTTACCAAGAAAGTTGTAAACAGAATTGACAGTACTCGAAGTGCGTTGTGTTTAGTCGAAAAATAAAAGTAATTCTCTATACCAATTGGACTTTACATTTAAAATTTAGACATGCATTCGCTAGATAGCTGTTAATGATATTTTATTGTATCCCAGTTTCTAGATTTATTATGCCATTTATATTACCTAGTCTCGAATACCAAGCATGCCTTATTTTACGAGGCAGCAGCAATTCGGCTGCATTCTAATTTCCTCTCTGAGTGCTTTGCGATCTTCTAAATTCCATTCATTTCGTTTTGCTCACTGAAACTATGAGCGATCTTTTTACAAACAAAAAGTCTCGAAAAGCTTATAATAACATAATAAACTCATGCTGCTGAGTAGTTGCTGCCTTTTTTAAGGAGTGCTTAACAACCAGACAGTAATGCTTTATATAAGAACCTCCTGCTTAGTGGATTATATGAAGCGGAAAGTAATCCGAATTAAGCCGGGTATCCAGCACAGCGGAAACTACAAATTCCTGCCAAACTTCATATAAAAAAAACTGTGCCAGGAATTTTAAGTTTGCTTTTTCGTTTGTTGTGTATCCACCAACACGGACGAAATCCACACTTGTATAGATAGCGGCGTATCAATAGCGGCGTTTCGGAAGCGTGTGTGGAACGAGAAACAGCTGACATTCAGGCCAGGAATACATATATTGTTTACAATTATTTCGGAAGTGATTTGTCACAAGATGGAGGCAAAAACTGTGAGAAGAAGATTGATTTAATATAAGCAGTTGAGGCAAGACCATGTCTTTGACGAGCCACAGAGAAAAATAATTTTGACAACATTTCTGTGAAAAGTGCTTGAGAAAGTGTTGCACCACAAATTAATGAAGAAGGTGGAATACTTGTAATTGTGTTTAAAGTTCTTAAATTCATTAATGTTATATATGCTTGCCAGCGAATGACAGTAAGAACGCTTGGAGAGCGGGAGACAGAGACTAGAGAGAGAGACAGAGAACGCTCTGAACGACAGTTTGTTTTAGTTGGGTTCCACACACTCAAATTCCTGGCAGGATTTTTCCGCAGTGCAGTGGATACAGGCCTTTAACTGAAATTTTTTAATCTTGAAAAAGGATGACTAAAATCTTTTAAGTACAAAAGTTTTGGAACTAGTATCGACTTTTTGCTTGTGGTACAACTCGTTTTTAAGTGTTTTTAAATTCTATATATATGATATGGGATGATTGCAGACCAAAAACCCACACCTAACAGTGCATTTTAATGAATATAAAGATAGTTTGAGCATTTACTCTGCTTGCTCATTGGCCAAAATGTGTATTACCTTTATGATTGAGCCAGAAATATTATATATGTCTCTTCAAAAAGTCAAACAGCTGTTCTTCTTTGAGCTGTTGCAGAGACCATGGCAGACGTTGTTAAACAATTTCAACAATTCTGACTAAAAATAAGTTAACAGTTTGTCACTGGATATCTGCAGAGTCTCTATTTTTAAAAGCTATGTTCTAACAACTGAAATTACAACATTACGAACGTTAAGGAAAAGTGACCTTATAATAAGTTGACGTTTTTCCTTAAAAATAAACCTACTGAGACTTTTGAAAGTTAATTTTGTTTGCATAAGTTGACGCTAGATCGCGCATATCCACAATGGCGGACAACGCTAAGACGCCATTTCATTAGAGTTCAATTGAGGTAAAGTTTAAAATACAATTTCTTATAACTATTTAAGTCTAAGGGATCATCAAATAATGAAGAGTCATCCTTAGAAGCCACTCAGTAGTCAGTAGAAGTATCCCTTTTAGAGAGTCCATAAGCAAATCGTAATTTATTTGAAAATTGCAAAATTTTCAAGTTATTTGCCAAGGAAAAACAGCAAATACAACAAAACGCTTGTCTCAAGTACAAGCAAACGAGGACGACCGAACTAAAAACCAAAGTTTTTCGAGCACACATACGGCACACACATTTCAAAATGTTGGTCCACCTTCAGAATTTTCTTTAAAAGTCTGTGGTGAAACCTTCTTGGCCATTTAACTAAGATACTTAAAATCTTTTCAGACTTATTCTTTTTTAATACTTATACTGATTTATTCAAGAAATTTAAGAATTCTTACAATGAATATATTTGGTATATGTTGTGGAATTATTTCGTTGAAAAAGCTCGGCCCTAAACTGCAATGGGCTGTTGCCCGGCTTGTTATTCCATTCACAAGCACGGCGATTTAAAAAAGGAAGACATTAATCTGGAAAAACTATTTGATATCTTTAAATCCATAAAAAAATAATTTATTTTATTCCGAAACCGTCTGAAATGTACTATATTGGGACTTATAAACATTGTGCGTTTAATGAGTATTAAGTACTTGAGCCATTGTATATACCAAACATTCTTTATAAATTCCAAAGAATTATAAGCCACCCATGTTGGAGGGGATTTCTAGAATGTGATTAGTTAAATTGTAAATCAAAGAATTGTACGGAGTAGCCCCTGGATTTGCCTTCACCCAAAGTGAGGCAACTATTTAAATTGTAATACTCATATTATTCATTGCAATTCCAACCGTAGGACCGTAAAGAGCTCTGCTGACAAATTCTCGTTTATAAATCGATATCTTGATATACTTTCTCATTCAGTAAGCAACAACTTCTTGTACTCTTCCAAAACCTAACATCTTCCGTACTTAGCTCTGGCTTTTCGACGCTTTTTCGGGAATCAACTAAAGATGTCATCGTTGCCTCGTGTTTTCTTTGACATCACCGTCGGTGAGGAGAAACTGGGACGTGTCATCATGGAGTTACGTTCCGATGTAGTACCCAAAACGGCAGAGAATTTCCGTGCACTGTGCACCGGGGAGAAGGGTTATGGCTACAAAGGTTGTCCATTTCATCGGGTTATACCAAATTTTATGTGCCAAGGTGGAGATTTTACTAATCAAAATGGTACTGGCGGTCGTTCCATATATGGCAACAAGTTTCCCGATGAGAATTTCGATCTGAAGCATTCGGGTCCCGGAATACTATCGATGGCCAATGCGGGCGCTAATACCAATGGATCGCAATTCTTTATTTGTACCGGGAAAACTACATGGTTGGATAATAAGCATGTGGTTTTTGGAAAAGTTATTGAGGGTATGGAAATTGTATCGAAAATCGAATCTTTTGGTTCGACTAGCGGCAAGACCTCAAAGAATATATTGATTGAGGATTGTGGGGCTTTGTCCGAGGAAAATTAAGTAAATATTATAATAAAGTAAAGATAGCAGTTGATCTGAAGTGGTTTTTAGTTTGGTAAAAGAGGGAAAATTTTATAGAAGATTTGACAGATATTTTATTTAAAACTAGTATCTGTACAGGACAGTTTCATTTGCATTTGCAGTAATCAAAGAGAATCAATTTAATTTTCAATTGAACATAGCAAATTCTTATTCCGCCCCCTTTTCCCTGCCTCCCCACTACTAAGTCGCTTTATTTTTGTTTTTGGGCGCCTCAGCCAGCTGTAAGTCGCGCGACGTCAGCAGCGACGCCAACGTTTGCTTTTGCTTTTTTTTTTTTTTGGTTTTGCTTTGCTCCCTCAGTTTGCCAGTTCGTTTGCCTCAGATTGCATTTAACTCTTGCCGCGTGCACAACACCAACGAACTGTGGAACAACGGAACGGAACTTCGCTTTGGGGTTCGGCAGTTGGCCGCTCTCTTTTTCGCTCTCTCGCTCTCTCCCCGCTGTTGTCTCGTGCGTGTTTGTTTTTGTTTTTCTTTGACTTGTGGAAAATGCAAATGCAAATTGGGAATGCAGCTGCTGCTTGCTAGCTAGTGCTGTTTTCTGGTGGGTGCTAAATTAATTTGCAACAATAAATTTACGTGCAAAAAAAAAAAAGGAAAAGTGCCACACCAAAAACAACAAAAAAAAGTGCCAAATTTAACAAAAAAAAACGTAAAGCTTTTATTTTTATCGATTCGTTTATCAGTTTTTAATGTCAGGTGCTCGCCCCCCCCGTATTAAACGATTATTTAACAAAAAATAAAAAAACGCGCAACTGTTGTGAAAATCGAATCTTACGTGTCTCGACCAATCGGCTAATCATAAATTATAATTCCCCTCCGGGACAATTGAAGCGTTCCAGATTGCTTGATTGATCTCAAATTGAAAAGTGCGGTTGAATAAGCTGTGTGAATGTGTGAAGTGTGCGTTTTTTCATAAAGAAACAAAATGGAAAGAAAACGAAATTAAATGTGACATGGAAAATGATAAATGATCAGTGGGAAATTTATGATAAAAATCTAAATCAATAATATTTTATCAAAATTTAATTAAATAAATAACATTTTACAAAGGCCACAAAATGAAAGTTTCGGCTGCTTTGGCCAAAGGCCCTGGGAAGATAAATGAATGGAACATTGGGAAACTTATAGGCCAATGAAAGCCGGCTTAGAACCGAACCGAACCGATATTGAAAATGGTGAACTGAACCAAGAAACAACAATCAAAACGATTCGGTTCGGCTTAGTTCATTGTTTTTAGAACTTTTGACAATGATACTTGTGAATTTGGTTAATTTCTTTGATTCCCTTAGAAAAGTTTAATTGAGTTTCTGCTAAATTTTGATACGCTGACAGACCTTCTAAAATGAATATGTCTATAGACCGAATTGATCCTTACACATATCTAGTAAATGTAGCTTACAAGGATAATATTTTACCATTTTCAAGCAGGTCAGCTCGTACATCTGCAATTTTTTACAGACTTACATTAATGAGCATCCCATTTCCTATTAACAACCTACGATATTTGGCTATTAAAAGCAGTTATAAAAAATTTTTGAGAGCTATTCAAATGATATGTATTATTCGAATATCGAAAGTGTACAAAAAGTCAAATATTCACTTTTAAAATCATATTATAAACGGGCTTTCACAAATTTATATAAACCAATTCGAGTTAACCAATGAATCGAAGCGAAACTGCAGTTCAGTTAGCTTCAAAAACCTTGTAATGAACCGATCCACTGATTTTAGAGCTGCTCGAAACACAGAACCGAATCAATCCTTATTTTCATGAGGCTCTCATCCCTCGTTCTTTTTATTTCTAAACAAAAAGATTACAATTTATGTATGAATGCTTTTAGCTGAGATATATAATGGGTTAGGCTTTCTTCGATACCTGTATTTGGGGGTCAAATATAGGCTTAAGAGCTACCCTGCAGTTCTACGACTCAGTACTAAATTTTCAGTGCTGATTCAGACCTGAGCAATAGGAATAACTGAATTTCATGCCTAAATTCAGGCATGTTTCAGTACTTCCCATGTGTTCTGTCCTGAAATCATGCCTAAAATCAGCAAAGATCATGACGTAGTAGGACATACCTGTGTTAAATTCATGGCTGAAACTCATATAAAGGATGCCATGAATTCAGTACCAGCCCTTACATTTCAGAGCTGATTCACCTCTGATTCAGGGCTGACCGGAACTGAAGGGTACTAATGAAAACTTTTAAAAGATCGTACCTTAATTTATCGTTATTTTACTATTGCTAATGTCCTCAACCGATGTTGTGCTCTCTAACGATTTTTCTTACCTCCAAAGGGGGGGGAGTCCTTTCGCTACCTACCGTTTAACCAAAAGAAGTACCTGTCTAACTATAGATATTTTTAACCACCAGTGGTAAGCCTTTTCGTTAGGATAAGATAAACTGAAGACGTTTCCTTCTGGTATTTCTGATATTTTATAAAGATTTTTCAATACCACCGAACAAATTTATAAAGTATCATTAAATTTATCGATACTATTGCTAATCGTTAATGTTAACCGATTGTATGCTGAGTTTTAAGAATTAGACCTTCCCCAGTTGTTTCTTTTGACTTGAATTTTAATAATTTTGGATGTGGTGCTTATTGTTGATGTGTAAAATTGATTGAGAAATCTGTTTAAATTTAAAATCGGTTTTATATCGATTAACTATATTACTTAGAAGACAAGGAATGATGCATCTTGCTCCAATTTAGTTAATAATAAAGTTAAAAACATAAAGGGCCGATTTCTCATCTCCTAAATAGCTGCTATGTGTCAAATAATCTCAGATTTTGCTCTGTTATTTGTAGGTTTATGTGACAGATAGCTCCATGTAGAAGATGAGAAATCGGTCCTAAAACTTACTTCGGAAATGTCTTAAAGTGTTAAAGAACCAGAAATACTCCCCTAAATTTTCACATTTACCATCTTTTATAGTAACCAATTCAGATGAGAATATTTCAAACTATAGTATTACAAGTTCATTGCCAAAAGCGACTTAGTTTGGATAAGCTCAGACGATATTATCGAAAGATCTGCGATGCTTAGTAATAACCAATCGTTCCTTAATCATCCTACTTCTTAATATTCATAATCCTAGTTCTTAATCATAACCATGTTGAGTCACATAAGCCTATCTATTGGACCAATATTTATGAGACTTTAATGAAAATTCTCAAATATCGTCTAAAATGTTGTTTTATATGGATATATGGATTCCTAATATTCATAATCCTAGTTCTTAATCATAACCATGTCGACTCTCTAAAGCCTATCAATTGGTCCAATATTTATGAGACTTTAATGAAAATTCTCAAATATCGTCTAAAATGTTTTATATATATGGATTCCTAATATTCATAATCCTAGTTCTTAATCATAACCATGTCGACTCACTAAAGCCCATCAATTGGGCCAATATTTATGAGACTTTAATGAAAATTCTCATATATCGTCTGAAATATTGTATTATATGGATACCATATAGACAACCTTAGTGAAAAGTCTAGATTTTATAACAGAAACAGCTTCAAACTATTAGATGAAGACAGAAATTTCAATAAAAACTTAAACTGCCATTAAACGATTTTCCTCTGTTTCCGTTCATTTTCCGTTGCCTTCTTTCCAAAAAAAAATCTCGCTCCGAAACGCAACATGCATACGAAAACATTTCAAGTTTATTCAAATAAATTTTCCTCATTTTTCCCTCCCCTCGCCAACTCCCTCATGCCGTTAATGTTTTGTTGTAAAAATTTTCATTAGCTAAGCCAAACTCAATTAGTTGGCATATAAATCTAACGGGAGGGAAAAGGTCAGAAAAGAAAACGGCAGACAAACCGGAACTAAAAAAAAACCAGCCATATATATATAGAAACCAATAAGCAAAAGGTCTTTTTTAAGTACCATAAGGGAAAATGAATGAATAAATCTGTAAATGACATCATCATCCGCCCAAGGGCCCAGGGAGGAGGCTCTACTACCGTTGCCATAAATTCTTTGCGTGTCCCTGCTTATTCACTTGCGCTTTTTGTTTGGGGGTGGAGGGGTAGAGCCAGGGGAGGAGAATGTAAATTCCTCATAATTATGCGTTGTCTGTTCATTGGGGAGGAGAGAGAATTCTATATGCCCCCAGAGTCCACAGCTCACATATGGCGAAAAAACAAAAAAAACATTGTTGATAGAAATGCCACATGAAGCGCGAGAGAGAGAGAGAGAGAGAGAGAGACGATCTTTTGTTTGTTGATTATTATTATTATTCCTATTTTTAAAGATCTTGCTCACTCTCCGGTGCTCTCTTTCGGATTCTCTCAGATTCTCGGTGCTCTATAGTTGATGCCATATTGCCCCTGAATTTTCGTATTTAGTTTACTTTTGGCTTTTCGCGTGCTTTAGCCAACATTTTTGAACGGTATTCCTTCCCCCCCCAAGTGCTTGTTTTTAGTAAAAAAAAATTTCCACATAATTAGCTTTAATATTTTGACCAAGTCATGCGCAAATTGAAAATTCCCTGAAAATGCAAAAAGCAATGAAAAAAAAAAAAAAAATTGATTTGAAGTTTCGTTCAAGCATTAAATTTCCCGAAGTCCGCCTTGGGCATTAGGTTTTGTTGTTGGTGTGCATGGAAAATTTGCATTTAATGAGTTGGCCGTTAGACCTCCTCCCGACTCCCCCCCCCATCCCGGTAGGGCATACTAAAAAGGCAATTGTATGCAAATATTGTTGAAAATTAATTTTTCTTTTATTTTCTTTTGTGAGCTAATGATATTTTTCCTCATTTATATATTTCTTTGCCCTGCATATGCAGCAGCAAATTGTTCACAGATATGAAAAATGTTCGGAAGCTAACTAATTAGAAATGGAAAGTTTATTACATACTTTAATTAATGTTTTGCCTGTTGATTTGGGTTCGGTCTGAGAAAGGATTTTGTCTTTTAAAGACATTTTTTATTGGAATGTTTGAAAGGCTAATTACTAGAAACGTGCTGTTGCAGCCCCCCCGGAGTGTACTTGGGGGTTATATTTTAATACAGCTGTGATCTTAATATTTTATTTATGAGTTCTTGAATTATAAAAATAAATATTTAAGACATATCTCCAGTTCAAATGGATATGGGATTTCTTTCGTATGGATATTTTTGAATATCCTTTTTTCTCTTTGAGCCCCAAGTTTTTCAAATTTGTTCAAAATCTGAATATATCGCCATCGAATCAATCATCTTCTTGTTGGTTCATAGTAGGGAATTCTCTCAACTGTTGAGTAATTCATGTGTTAGTGAACAATAATGAGCTGCTCACATAAATGATAAAGTGAACATTTCATTTTTTGGTAAAAAACTCTGTTTTTTATTCTCTGGTTGGGTTATTGATAGACTAGCCTTCTGCTGCCGTTTTTTTAACCCTTTTACTAGTGTATGGGATGTATGTATTCACATCGTATGGTCGATTTGGGGTTACCGATAATGTTAAAATGTTTTAGTTGAAGTATTTAGTAAGTTGGCGCATGGTTTTTTCTTTCTTTCAACCTTCTCCTTGGAAGTATTCTTGGACTCTGCTCTGCTTTAGGTATGACTTTCTTTAACCTTCGCCTTTGAAGTATTTCTCGAACTTTGCTTCTTCTTAGTGAGTTTCTTGTCAAGGTATCTGTCGCCCGACTTGTTTATTACATCTCCAACCATAGGAAAAGGTTAATAAGGTTAACAGGTACCATTCGAAACCGGTATTACCTCAAAAACCTCAAAAAATATGAAGAAACCCGCTTATTAACTAATGCTGTGTGTGTGTGTGTGCTTGTGGCTGTCTAAGGCACACGGCAAAAACCAAATCAAAGCGGCAGACAGCGCATACGAGTTCTTTGTGCCTTCAAACTCGCAAGAGCAATGGGAGAGAAAGAAAAAAGAGAGACACATAATAAGTTGTTGCTGCAATTTCGTTCAGCGTAAGTCCTTCCTGCACCTAAGGCAGCGATGTTCACCAATAGCCCCCAGGGGCCGAACACTTTGGGCAATTCATGCCGAATGCTTGCCGAAGTAATGCTTCTGTGAGTGTCAAAAAGAGACAGAGAGCTACAGAGAGCCTCTCTTCTTGAACATCGTTGACCTAAGGCGTATAAAGCGCGTGCTCTCCTGCTAAAAAGTATATCTATTCTTAATCAGTATCAACAGCAGAGTATGTCTGCCTGTATGAACGCATCGATTGCAGAGACTATAGGTGATAGAGATAGAGATGTACAGATTAAGCTTAATTTAAATTTCTCTTTCTTTTAATGGCAAAAACTGCCTTACAGAGCCATAATTTGAGTAAGAGCCTTTTGGGTATATGATTATTTAGTTAAAAACAAAATCTACATATTCTGAAAAGTTCCGAAGTTATACAATAAACCATTTTGCTTAGGGGAAAGTTTTTGTGTGTGTAAATGTATACATTCGGCAAGAAAATGAGTGATAACACATGAAATCAAGAAAACAGAGTATTATGGAGCATGGTCTCTTAACTACAGACTCTTTACTTGTTTGAAGTTAACTAACAGAGTTTTAAGTATTCTGAATTTAACCAAATCTGCCGTCTATTTAGTACATATGTTATAGGTAGAACTAGGTAAACTAAGCTATTGCATTCAAATTTGAATGTTTCTTTCATATATGCAATGAATTTTATAAAAACCCAAACAAATTCTACATTTGGTTTCTTTTAGTCTTATCAATAAAGCCCCCGCTGATTGACCTTTATTTGTGCTGTGACAAGGGCGTTGTTACCTATTATAAAAGTCTGAAATTGATAAGCCGCTTGGAAGTGTTTCAGTTTGTTGTACATTTTTCGATGCCAGAATTGTTACAAGTAAAGTAAGAATAAGAACACGAAACTAGCCAAGCAGTGCTTTTTCTTTAGTAATTAGAAACTTTGTGGGATGGTCAGTACACAGACAGAGAGAGGGAGAGAGAGAGGGAGAGGAAACGCCTGGACATGCAAAATAAGAACCAACTTGCCTTAGATTCTTTCTAATTGTTCGTTCGCCTTGAAGACTAAACAAAATCATTTTACGCTCTGCTGATTCTAAACAATCTACAGGAGTGTTCCGGGAAGGGGGGGGTGGTGAAGTTCTCCCTCATGAAGAGAACACAGTTAGTTAGTTACCTGTGATTACCAAACACTGTTTATTTCTTTGCACTTTTGTAGAAAATTATGCAAAAAAAAAACAAAAAAAGGCAAGGTGAGAGATCAGTGTGACAGCAAACAGCTGACGGTCTGACAGCCTACAAAGACGTCAAGTTGGGAAATGAGGTTAGCATGTTGCTGTTGCAGTTGTTGTTGTTGATTTAATTTCTGTTTCTGTTCTCTTTTTGCACAAATAAAGAAGAAAAAAAGGGCTAACTGAGTGGGCGGCGGCGGCGAAAATGCAACAGAAAATGAATGAGGTTGGTTGGCTTAGGAAACTGGAACAAAACGTTAAGGTGGTGGCATTGTATTCTGTATTTGAAGGATTTGAAGTATGTGAGGGCTTAAATTACTTGCTTGACACCAAATGATGTGTCTCTCTTTTGGCCACAAATTTCATTGATATCTGGCAATCACAACAACCACTTTCACCATTTGGCTGGTTGACAACAAACTACACACTAAAGTCTTCAACTGGACAACTTGTTTTGGTTTTGATGTACACTTTTTGTTTTTCTAGAAAAACAATTTCAATTTGCTGCAAAACTGAAAGTGATGAATGGAAGAGAAAAAAAAAACCAAAGTAAACTGTTAAATTTATCAACATTTTTATGCAGCTTTTCTCACCACATGAATTGGTGGCATTTTTCCGTTGCTCACGATTTGAAAATTTCATTTAATGAGACGCCTTGAGAATGCTTTCGGAATGGGCAATATAATGATGGAAATCATAAAGGGTATGATTTTAATGGAGATCGTGCCGGAGAGAGACCAACCACATGCGAAACAAATCAAGTTGAAAGCAGAAAGAAGTGAATTTATAGGATTTTATTAGTGTGATTTTGGTTTGATTGTTGGGGTTCTCCATAAAGTTAAAGTGAAAGAAAGGCCATATAATTTGGCAAACCAAACTTGTCTACACTCATAAAAGAAAAAAAAAACAGCCAAAATCGCACTAAAGTTGAGAAATTCGCCTTAAAAAATGGGTCAAAGGCGATTCGGCATATATTTTAGAAAAATTATTTCTAAAAATAAGACTAAAACTTTAAGAAAATATTTACTATAATCTAGAAAATATTTTATTAATTGTAGAAAAGCTTATTTTTTAGAAACCTTCTTAAATTTAGAAAAATCTTTCTAAATTTAGGAAAAAAAATTTCAACTATTAAATATATATAGTATATATTAGGGTGGGTCAAATTGTAGGGGGCGGAAAAAAACCTCCATGGGCTCCATGCGATTCTGGTACTATGGGCCATAACAAGTATTTTTGCCCAAGGAACCATACCTCTAAAAGCAAATGCCGATGAAGATATATATATGAAGACAGAAGAGGAAGAGACCTACAAACTCTAAGAAGCGTATAACCCCCATATATATATTTTTATCATAGGATATTTTCTTTCTGTTGGTTCACTACAGGAGTTTCTTTCTGAAATTCACATCGTAATAATTAGTAATCGTTATTTTAGTTTCTAACTTTACCCTTGCCTGGGACTTGAACTCGGGACCTCGGGGAAACAACTTCAACATCTTATCGCACTCGATCACCAAGAATGCGAGTGACTCATAGTAAAGAACGCAGTCAAATTGCTAAACACTCAGCTGCCTCTTTTATATTCCCCGAAAGCAGGGAATTCGAACTTGAGAATCACATGCGGTATCTTTTTCATAGTTTTCTAAGTTTAAGGGCGGTTTTTCAGGACTATTTTCCTATATTTTAGAATTTCTTAGCAAGCCGAATATCAGTTACCTCTTTTATATTCCGAAAGCAGGGAATTCGAACTTGAGAATTACAAGGGGTGTCTTTTTAATATTTTTCTATTTTTTTGGGCGATTTTCTAGACTTTTTATACCCTTGCAAAGGGTATTATAATTTTGCCCAGAAGTTTGCAACGCATAGAAATATTCATTTCCGACCCCATAAACCATATATATTCTTGATTAGGGTGACGAGCTGAGTCGATTAAGCTTTGTCCGTCTGCCTGTCCGTCTATCTGTCTGTCTGATTCTACGCGAACTAGTCTCTCAGTTGTAAAGCTATCGAGCTGAAATTTTGCACAGAGGCTTCTTTTTGCTGCACACTACTAATATGTCGGAACCGACCGGATCGGATGACTATATCTCATAGCTCCCATAGGAACAATCGGTCGGAAAACTAGTTTTAGTATGAAAAACTTTTTCTTTTCAATTGGAAACGTCTCCAAACTTTGTAATCGTACTTTTTTATGTTTTGTTATAATTCTACCAAATTTTTTTAAAATCGTACAACTATATGGTATAGCTGCCATACAAAAGATATGTCTGAAAAGCAGTCTAAGTTAGAAAAACTTTTTTGTTTTTAATGGTAGCATCCTGCATTTTTGTATTTGTTTGTGTCACATGCTTTTACATAAATTTGCAAATTTTGGGCCAAATCGGATGACTATATCATATAGCTCCCATACGAACGATCGGTCGGAAAAAGGGAAAAACTGAATTTTTTTAAATATTTATTCGGGCTCTTGCAAGGGTATAAAAACTTCGGCACAGGCGAAGTTAGCTTAGCTTTCTCGTTTTTTATATTCAAATTCGATCTTAATTTAAGAAAGTATTTAGGAAAATATTTAGAAAAATTACCCAAAAATCGAATTTCCTAATTTATGAAAATATTTTCTAAAAAATCTTTTTTAGGGCTGTTTTTTCTAAGTTTTTAAAAAAAAAACTGTCTAAAAACAAGAAAGAAAAATTATTTTTGGGTGAATTTCTAAAAACTAGAAAATACATTTTTTGAGTGTAGAACTTCAATGTTTACACAAAAATAGTTCTCATATTAAAACTTCTTTTGAGACTTAATTTCCCCTAATTGCTAGTTTCCTGTAACCCGTTTTTGAGCAGTTCCAAAACACTTGACTCCCACAATTAGAAGAACACTTTAGCCTATTTCAAAAGCTTTAACTGAAAAGAGTTTCTTGAACTCTTTAAGTAAGTTCAACCAAAATAGTTTTTTTTTTTTATTAATTTCTAGCTAAGATTTCAATCTTCTCAGTGGCCTTTAGCACAATTCTTAACAAATTGAAAGGTAATTGTTCGGACTTGTTAGGAATCTGCAGCTTCGGGGGGCCACACAGTAAATCGAAACAAAGAAAAAGAAAAAAGAAAATGGCATTAAAACAAAAAAAAAAAATGAAGGCAGGAAATGCGCTTGCTGCTTACCAGACAAACAGACATCCAAACAAACAACAAAAGAACAACAGCGCACAGATCCAAGAAGACCTGGACTTGGTTTTCTTTCTTCCTACTCTTTCTACACGACTGAGTTTAGTTTTCTTTTGCCTGAGTTTAATTTCCTACTTGAATTGATGAACTTCGTGTAGATAAAGAAGCAACCGCTTTGCCTGTGTAGTGGAGCATGCAATTCTTGCATAATCTAGCCTGAGGTCTTTCGTGTTCTCTTGGGTATATTCAGTTGGATATTCTTTTTGCTGGCAAAGATGCCGAACGCTGATGATTCAATATTGAGAGATGACTGAGGAAAATGTGTCATGGTTTTGCGTTTTATACAAAATTCGCATGATTCACAGACAAATTTTGTAGAAGAAGCTGCACAATTGCGCTTGTCAAATGATCTTAAGTGGCTGATATAATAAATTTGAATTTATTTTCTGCGAAAAGTGAGCTTTTCGGGAGGGATGCTGATGTACACACAGACAGATCGCATTCGTGTGCTAAAGAAGGAACATATAAATAGTGAAAAGAATTAAATAAAATTAAACAAATCGTAACAAAAACAAAAAAAAAGCAAATTTTGGTAAACCATTTACAAATTTTACAATTTTTAGCACTTATAAATGAAATACAAAGTTAGGTGTAATCTGTGCCATTATTCATCTAATATGAGACATTGTGGCAAGTTGATAATGTGGCGATTTGAATAAGTCTTAGTCGGATTAGTTTTTACTCTGGCAGCTACATATTCATCTTAGTTGTTGAATTAAACCGAATTATCTGGCATATTGCCGATAATGGAAACCTTCTAATAACCCTGCAGTTCTACAACACAATACTGAGGGCTGATTCAGACCTGAGCAGTAGGAATAACTAGATTTCATGCCTGATTTCAGGCATTTTTCAGTACCTCCCATGAAACTTACCCATGAGTTCAGCCCTGAAATCTTGCCTAAAATCAGCAGAGTTAATGACGTAATAGGACATGCCTGTGTTATTTTTATGACTGAAACACATGAAAAAGGAGGCCATGAATTCAGTAAAAGCCCTTCCATTTCACTTCTGATTCAGCTATGATTCAGGTCTAAGCCGAACTCAAGAGAAATGTTGGGTCTTGTATAAACTTAACGGAATAAATGTTTGAAAGTGAAGAAATAATAGTTTAGTTTACAGAAACCTCCGTATTTGTATCTAATAAAAGTTTAAAACGGAAATCTATTCCAATTCAGCTTAAAAAAAATGATCTTCTAACTAAATTCCATTGAAAGTGCTTTATAAAACCAATTCTGTTTTCGTGAATTACAAAATAATACCTATGATAATGTTAAGCATGTGAATTGTGTAAAATTTACAGGCTTGTGCCATTTTGAAGTTCTCAACAACATTCTCAGTGTATGTTCTGTACTATCGTTCACGTTCACTCTGCATATTTTCTGACAGGAGATAAAAATGCATTTGTGATGAGTGTTAAAGATACTAGAGCAACCTTTGCCATTCGCCCGGAATAGCTTTGTTTTTATTCCGCCTAAAAGCTTGATTTACCATCGAAGTGTTATAGAACAGCAAAGTAGCAGAAATATTGTAGGAGAGTGGCTGTTTTAGCCGGTGGATATAATCTGCCAAAGAGTACCCTTGCAAAGGGTATTATAATTTGGCCCATAAGTTTGCAACGCATAGAAATATTCATTTCCGACCCTATAAACTATATATATTCTTGATCAGGGTGACGAGCTGAGTCGATAGAGCTTTGTCCGTCCGTCTGTGTGTCTGTTTCGACACGAACTAGTCTGTCAGTTTGAAAGCTATCGAGCTGAAATTTTGCACAGAGTCTTCTTTTTGTTGCACACTAATAATATGTCGGAACCGACCGGATCGGATGACTATATCTCATTGCTCCCATAGGAACAATCGGTCGGAAAACTAGTTTTAGTTAGAAAAACTTTTTTCTTTTCCAAGGAAACGTTTCCAAACTTTGTACTCGCAAGTTTTCTATGCTTTTTAATAATTTTGCCAAGTTTGATGAAAATCGGACAACTATATGGTATAGCTGCCATACAAAAGATAGGTCGGAAAAACAGTCTTAGTTAGAAAAACTTTTTTGTTTACAATGGTAGCATCCTGCAATTTTGTATTTGTTTGTTTCACATGCTTTAACATAATTTTGCAAATTTTTGGCCAAATCGCATGACTATATCATATAGCTCCCATACGAACGATCGGTCGGAAAAAGAGGAAAATGGGAAAAAGAGTATTTACACTTGCAAGGGTATAAAAACTTCGGCACAGACAAAGTTAGCTTAGCTTTCTCGTTTCGATTTCTTTACCATTAACCGTCCTTCCACTTTATTATGCGACTTGAAACCGATTTCTCGAACAAATTTGTTATAAAAATTGCAAAAATTTGTACATTAATGAAAATGAAAGCATGCCAATTCCCAAAATGATAAACAATTTTAAGTGCTAGTGAAAAAACCGGTCAAAATTTTATTTCCACTTTAATGAAAATCTAAAAATGTCCCATTTTAGTTTCCCCCAAGCGCTAAAATGCATAGAAAAGTGCCCAATAAATTATGAACGCAAGCAAACTGACTGACTTAATATATCAACCAAAAAAGTGCCTGGAAATTTAAATCAAAAACATAAAAAAAACAACAAAGTGTCGTCGTCTTCCTACACATCAAACTGAGAAAACAAAAGAAAACAAATGCTTAAAACGTAACGCCCTCTAAGTGCCACTCCCCATCCCCCTCCCACAATACGAATACAACAAACTACAAGAAAAACTTGGGAAACAAAATACGTTGATCAAATATAAAATCATGAGTAGTCAACCTGCCAGTCAGCCCGATAGCATTGACTTAGCCTATGATATGTGGGCGGGTCAATTCGAATTCGTCGGATCCAACTTAACAGCATCAGCAGCAACAACAACAACAACAGCAAAGAACAACGCTCTCAACAACAACAACAATAATAGTGTCAAAATCGGCGGCCAGTTGAATCGTAAACTTTCTACCGACAGTCTAGAGGATCTGAATTTGAGCTTCAATACCAGCTCCACCCAGAAACCGCTCAGCAATTCCTACAGTTTGGGTGGAGTGGGAGACTATCAAGGATTTGGCAAGCAGCCCATATTGATTGATCAGGAAACATTCTTAAGTCTGAATCCAGCGGACTTTGATGATATAGTGCCATCTAATTCGGAACCCAATTCATTGGTCTACATTGAGAATAAATTGGAAACCAACAACAACAACAACAACAACAGCAATAGCAACAACGACAACAACAACAACAACAATAATAACAATAAAATCTACAATTTGGAAACCCTAACGTGTAAATTCAATAACAAAACCAACAATACAAACACAAACGGTTTCAAATTAGAAAATTTGAAAAATTTCAAAAACAAATTAATCTGTGATTTCGAAGGAGGTGGCGAAGTCGGCGTCGGAGGTGGTGGCAGCCCAGGAGTAGGAGGCGGAGGAGTAACCGGCAACCAAGGCAACAAAATGAACGGGGCACTGAGTGCCGAGATCTGCGATAATCTCAATGAGCAAGTAAGCAAAACCAAATCGAAAGTTGTGGGATAAAATAATTGCATTATGGGAAAAAGTTCAGGGTTCATTTGTATGCGAGAAGGTGGTGGGGGTGGCTATTCACTAGTCCACCCCCCAAACTCATTTAACGATTATTTTTCTAGTATATAGCATGTCAATAATGTCCATTTTGCTATAAATAAGCCACAGTTGGATGTCATTTGAATCAGTCGACCTTTGTTTTAGTTGTTGAACTGTTGTGGCTTTTTTTCCCATTTAGTCGGAGTAGAGAATTGTCCGAGAATTTATGTGACTGTTGCTTGCTGCTGTTGGACCAAGAAATGTTGGAAACAAATGATGTGAGTGTTTGAAATGAAAGAAAAATCGATATATAAATATATATATACATATATTCAAGTGAAGTTTGATTCATAAACAAAGGGATACTGTTGTGTATTTCATCATTTCAACATCAGCAAACTTTGCCATCTACTTAAAATGTTATGATGGTAATTGCACTTTGTTTTTGGTAATCAAACGAGTTGAGAACTCCAGAACTTCAGCATTCCGTATTAATAATTTAGCAAAATTCACGAAATTTACTTGCGTGAATTTTTTTTATTTTTTAAAAGCAACCCCATTGGTCAGCTTTTGACCTCTCGATTTGTGGAAGCACCGACCAGCTCACAGTTCTCCGCTTACAACTTTCTGCTTATAACTCTTACCTCTAAAAACTCAGCTTTTAGGTCTCAAATCTTTTCTCTCTGTGGATAAGTGTCAGCTCTTAGGTTTCAGCTAAATCCTCCATCCTAACTCGATACGTAAACCTCTCTTAAGCCTAAACTGTTCAGTATACTCATTATTCTCATTATGCTCATTAATCTTACCCTATTAATGTCAGCTTATTAGTCTTAATCTCAGCTCAGCTCATAACTCTCAGCTCTTGTTTACTGGAGGAGCCGGGAGTCAGTACTCAGCTCTCGCTCATTACTCTCAGCTCTCAACTCTCTGCTAAAAGCTCTTAAATCTCAGCTCCTAAGTCTCAGCTCATAAGTCTTAGCTCTGAACTCTCAGCTCATAGATCTCAGCTCATAACTTTAAGCTCTTAACTCCTAGATTTTAGCTCTCATTTCATTACTCTGCTCTTTTATCTAAGCTCATTACTCTCAGCTCTCATAACTCTTTAATTTTAGCTAAAAACTATAGAGCTGAAGGCCTCTGTCGCCATTGCTTCGTAACTCTAAGCTAACATATAATTTTACATTATATTGATAGCTCTATATAAAGAAAAAAGAGCTTAGATCTCTCAGCTCTTGGTAAGAGTTTCAGCTTTTAACTCTCAGCTTATAGCTCTTAATCTGGCTCATAGCTCTCTGCTCAGCTGTGCACCTTGATTATGACTCTCAGCTCTTAAACCTCAGCTCATAACTCTCAGCTCCCAGCTTTTAGCTCGCACCTCGTAACTCTTTGCTCAAAGCTCCTAAACCTCTAGTATATAATATGTCAACAATGTTTTAAATTAAAAAACTTAACTCTCAGCTCTTAAGTCTCAGCTCTTAAATCTCCACGCTTAATTCTGATTTAATTCTCAGCTTATAAGTTTCATCTCTTAACTTCTAGCTTTTAGCTCTCAGCTCATTACTCTGCTCTTTCATCTAGGTTTATTTCTCCCTGCTCATTACTCACAGCTCATTAATTTTAGCATAAAACTCTCAGCTCTTGGTAAGCTTTGCAGCTCTTAACTCTCAGTTCTTAGCTCTTAAATCTCCACTCTCAACCTTGCTCATAACTATCTGCTCAGCTGTTAACCTTGCTCAAAACTCTCAGCTCTTTAATCTCAGCTCATCACTCTCAGCTCCTAGCGCATAGTTCGCACCTCATAACTCCCAGTTCATAGCTATTGAATCTGGGATCTAAAGTATTAGCTCTTACGCTCATAACTCTCAGCCCATAACTCTCAAATCTTAACTGTCATCTCTTAACATCTAGCTCTTAGCTCTCGGCTCAAAACACTCATCTCATAACATTTAGCTCATTATCAGCTCTTAGCTGGCAGCTCGCATCTCATAACTCATAGCACTTAAATCTCAGATCTCTAAAGTATCAGCTCACCTTACCTTTCAGCTCATAACTCGCAATCCTTTACACTCACCTCTTAACTCTCAGCTCTTAACTCTCATCACATAGCTCCTAGCTCTTAGCTCTCTGCTCACAACTCTCAGCTCAAAACATTTTGCTCTTTACTCTCAGCTTATTTATCTCACCTCTCAACTTTCAGCATTTTGTTCATAGCTGGGAGTCTGAGATCCCAGCTTTTAACTGTCAGCTCTTAACTCTAAGCTCATAGCTCTTTAATCTCAGAGCTGTTAGCTCTCTATTCATAACAGGCAGTTCTTATACCTTAGCTCTCAGCTCATTACTCTCAGAAGCTCATAGCTCTTTAATCTCAGAGCTGTTAGCTCTCTATTCATAACTGTCAGTTCTTATACCTTAGCTCTCAGCTCATTACTCTCAGATCTGAATTTATAGTTCATTAATCTCAGATCTCAATTCTCAGCTCATAGCTCTCAGCTCATTAATCTCAGCTCTTTGCTCTGAGCTGAAATCCAAGGATCGTGAGCCCATCAGCACTTTAAATCCAAAGCTAAAGCAAGTAGCTGTTGTGATTTACAAGTCAATTAGAGTTAAGTCGAGCACATCTCTTCTGGCCAACGTCATTGCTATATTAGCCACAAACCATTATCATTTAATGTTTACAAATCTCCTTGACATATTTACCTTTCCACAAACATGAAAGAAAACAAAGCTGAAAATAGTTTAAAAGTTTGAAGAACTCATTTATTTTTTTTTTATTTTTTGCCATATAATTTCATTCTTTGCAAATTGCAAACATCTGCTTTTCTCTAAACAAAAATAAATTATATGTTGTTGTTTTTTTTTTTCGTTTTGCTTTTAATGTGCGTCAAATGAGATCAGCAGCCAAGAAATATATTAAAGAAAAATGAGAAATTAGTTTGACGAATGAATGTGAAGAGAGGCCCAAAATTAATGATTAGCTGCTGAGTAGGAAAAAATGTGTCAACGAAAGTAAAAAGAGAGAACATGTGTAGCCTAGCCGAAGGTCTTAAGTTTCTAAGACGTTAATGCGATTGCTCTAGTTAAGATAGAGAGAGAGAGA
The DNA here is from genome assembly GCA_035044965.1 of Lordiphosa andalusiaca. NCBI lineage: Eukaryota > Metazoa > Arthropoda > Insecta > Diptera > Drosophilidae > Lordiphosa > Lordiphosa andalusiaca. Next base: position 87,725 of record JAWNNM010003109.1, read on the forward strand.
GACATACCAAGTTTTTCCCAGGCGACCACCTGCAGCTAGAAAATAAAAGAAAACCCAAATTGAATGCAATATTTCATATGCTACTAGGCTACACTTTGGGGGGGCGCATTCACACACACACTCTAATCTTGGAGGTCATTGTATGAGTCGTCCCTTCTAAGATAACGCTCCAAACGGATGCTCGATTTGTTTACCATAAAATGGAACGCATTTGATAAATAGTAACAAATGGGAGCAAAATGTTGCAACTGCTTGGGATCTCATTTTCCCTCTTTCTATTTTTTTTTTTTTTTTGCGGTCAAAGCTAATGCTGATTATAATGATGGTGTCGAAGTGTTTAGTTTTATTTTTCAATAGCCCCTTTTGTTATTTACGAGCTGTTAACGGATGGGGCAAAAAAAAAAAAACAGGCATCAAACGATGAAACAAGTGATTGTTGTTAGCGGAGGGGATGTGGGTGTAATAAAATTGACTGCTAGTTTTTAGTTGCGTACCGAAATTACTTAATGAATGAGAATGAAGTGAGCCTTGTAAACTTATGGGATAGGTTGCTAACATTTCGAAGAGCAACTAGGTCAAGGTATGCCATTTTCTTGACAGAAAGGGGTTTAACTTGAATGAACTTAAGTGAGACTTCAAGCTTTGTTATTAAGGTTCTTCCCTTACTTAAGTGCAATTTGAGCAGTTTTTCCCATTACTTCTTTCCCATTACTTCTTCCCACTTACAATTCCTTGTATTATTAATCATTACAACTTCAAAAGCAAAAATTTGTATGAACTTCAAGTGTTACACACACACACACACACACGCCTGTCCAATTGCCCTGCCTAAACATCTGTCACACATTTCCTAGTTATACCCTTGCAGAGGGTATATTGAAATTGTACAGATGTTTGCAACGCATAGAAGAAAGCATTTCCGACCACATAAAGTATATATATGCTTGATCAGCATGACGAGCTGAGTCGATATAGCCATGTCCGTCTGTTTCTATGCTCTCCACTCCTTCAGTTTTAAGCCTATCGTGACCAAACTTTGCACGAAGTTTTCTGGTACGAACACGCTGCACATTTGTCGGAACCGGCCGAATCGGGTGACCATAACATATAGCTGTCGAGTCGAAAAACTAGTTCTAAAACCTTTTTTGTTTTCAATGCAAACGTCTGCAAACTCCGTATATACCAGTTTTCTATGCTTCTCCATGATACTGCCAAGTTTAGTTAAAATCGGAAATCTATATAGTATAGCTGCCATAGAAAAGTAAGGTTAGAAAAATAGTCTTAGTAGGAAAAACTTTTTTTTTGTCAATGTAAACCTCTCCAAAATTGGCATATATTTATTTTATAAGCTTTCACATAATTCTTCCAAGTTTTGTCCAAATAGGAGGACTATAGGTTATAGCTGCCATAGGTATGATCGGTCGAAAAACTAGTTCTAGTGAGAAAAACTTTTTTGTTTCTAATGCAAACGTCTCCAATCTCCGTTTTTACAAGTTCGTATTGCTTCTTCATGATTCTACCAAGTTTAGTCGAAATCGGACATCTATATGGTATAGCTGCCATAGAAAAGTAAGGTTAGAAAAGTAGTTTTAGTAGGAAAAACTTCTTTGTTTACAATGTAAACCTCTTTAAAATTGGCCTATATTTATTTTATAACCTTACACCCATTTTTTCAAAGGTTTGTCAAAATTGAATGAATATAACATATAGCTGCCATAGGAAAGATCGGTCGAAAAACCAGTTCTAGTGAGAAAAACTTTTTTGTTGTTAATGCAAACGTCTGCAAACTCCGTATATACCAGTTTTCTATGCTTCTCCATGATTCTGCCAAGTTTAGTTGAAATCGGACATCTATATGGTATAGCTGCCATAGAAAAGTAAGGTTAGAAACATAGTCTTGGTATGAAAAAATTGTTTGTTTTGAATGCAAACCTCTTTAAAATTGACAAATATTTGTTTTATAAGCTTTCACATAATTCTTCCAAGTTTTGTCAAAATCAGATGACCATAGGTTATAGCTGTCATAGGAACGATCGGTCGAAAAACTAGTTCTAGTGAGAAAAACTTTTTGGTTTTCAAAGAAAACGCCTCCAAACTTAGTATTTCTTAGTTTGCTATGCTTTCCCATGATTCCACTAAGTTTGGTCGAAATCGGACAACTATATAGTACAGCTGTCATACAAAAGTAGAGTCAATAAAGTAGTCTTATTGAAAAAAACTTGTTCGTTTTCAGTGGAAAACGTGCTGCAAGGGTAAGCAAACTTCGGCCTAGCCGAAATTAACTTTTCTCTATATTTTTCCATTAATATTTCTTCAACATTCGGTACTTTTCACCTGTCACACAGAGGTTCCCCTTCGTTCAAGTTGTCAAAATAAAAGCAGTTCCAAATTTTACACAGGCACATTGACCCTGGAGCACCTTTCAACTCTGTAAGGAAATGAAAGAAGAAAAAATTAAGTGACAAGTAAGAGAGGAGAAGTAAAGCATTAAAAATTGTTTAGGACTGCTCCACACACACACACACACACACACACACACACCTTTCCCCCCCCTTTGAGCCATCTATCGTCGCTGGTTACTCAATTTGTCTTGGACTTTTATTGTTTTCTCTTTATGGCCTTCTGTACATTTGTTCTCTGTTTACGTTATGACCAAACTGTTTCCGACTTCTGTTTTCTTCTTCGTCTACTGTTTTTTCAGCCGAATTTTCAGACATTTAAATAAAATTCTAGTTTTTGTTTTGCGGTTTATACTATAAATAATTTTATTATTATTATTTCTGCTTTTTTTTTTTTTTGGCATGGTTCATTGTACACATACGGGGAGGCCCCATATCGGCAAAGTCGTACTCTCTCTCTTTCATTTTTTTTTTTTTTTTTACATTATTGTGTTTGGGGTTTTCGGGAGGGGGCCCTCTAGGCCGTTTTTCAGTTGTTGTCGTGCCGCGTTTGACGTCGATTCGTTAAGTTTGTTGTGTGCTCTCTCATCTCTTGTTGTAAATTGTTGCTGAAAAATTCATTTCGTTTGCCCTGCCTGCAAATTGCATTTAATTAAGCTTAATTGAAACTGGGCTTTACAGTTTGGGAGGCATTGAACGACCTTTGAAAAATATAAACAGATAAATGTTAATTGAACTTTTCAATTGACTTTGGGTGAGCGGAATGTGCTGTTATCAGCTAATCAGCTAAACCGATCTTTGGCTTGAATTTGAGTTGATTTGACATAGTTTTGAGCTATTAGGCACCCTGTATTTTGATGATTTTGAATGTTTTGGGAGTTGGAAATGTCAGGGGGTGGTTTTTAAAGTAAGAAAATTACTTTGTATCAAAAAACAAGTCAGTAGTTGAAGTATATTCTGTACCAAAGAAAGTGTATGCACAGTAAGATTTCGTTTCTTTTATGTAAACATTTTTGACTATTGTTCATCCAATCTTTACCAATCCTTTCGACGATCAATAAATAAGTTTGATTACTAAATATGTCTATAAGGTACAAAACTTCTATCTATAAAATTGTAAAAGATATAGCATTTCTACAGAATTTTCATGTCGAAAGATTCATAGGCTACAAGTCATGTCTGTGAACCGTTTCAAAAGCAGAATAATCGGTTCAAATATGGTACAGAGCCATATCCTTGAAAGTATTTAAGATACGAACCAGTAATAGAAAGTTCTTGAATGCTTGAGAAATTCCAAGAAAGAAGGGGAGACTTTTACAGAATTTAGAAATGGCTATAAAACTTTCTAGAAAGTTCTAGAATGCTATAGAAATTGTGAAGAGTATAATATTAAGAGTTTAAAAAAGAAATATAAGTTGTTAGCACCCTAGCAAGGCCGGGTATTCAGAAAAATATCTGGATAGACGAAGAATGTTACAGTTCTTCTAGACTGTTTGTAAAATTTCTCAAAACTTTGAGATGGGTATGGAATTTTCTAGAAAGTTATAGAGCGAGTTTAAGAAAGAAACAAAAATTTTGTAGAACCCGGGCGTCGCTTTGTATTCCGAGAAATTTCTATATAGTTGTAGAATGGTCTAGACAGTTTTTGAAATTTCTAAAAATTTTCATTTGGTTATGAAGTTTTCTCGAAATTTTCAGATGGTTGTGAAGATTTTTCGAAATTTTCAGATGGTTATGAAGATTTCTCGAAATTTGTAGAATGGTATAGAAGTTTTGGGTGTTTTTATAATATACATACAAATTTTTAGAACCCTGGCAACGCCAGGTATTCAGGTAGTGTATGTGCCCAATATCTATAATCTTCGACATTTTCATAAAGATTGCAGTATAAACAGCAGAGCTATAAATGTTATAAAAAAAACGTTGCTTACTTTTCGGCGCTTCATATGCTGTCTGCTAATATTATGTTAATATTCTAGCATTCATTTGAAGCCTCTTTTAACTTACAAAATCATTTCTTTTACTGAGCTACCGTTAATTGAAGCCGGACATAAACTTAGGCTCTCGATTTTAAGAGTTTTTATTCAAAAACACCCTGTATATATATTTTATTTTTTTTTGTCTATTCAAAGCTGCGAAGCTCTTCATCAATTTCTTATCTACGTTTATTTTCTCTCAATTTTTTCATTAAAAAAAAACCTCTACTAAGTATGAAAGGTGTAATAAACAGCGTTAAATGGAAAAATGTGTAATTAAGTAAACAACATTTTTTTGTAGTTGCCTACAAATTGTTAACAGAAATGCAATTTTACATTTATGACGCCTTCTCTTCTGTTTCCATCCATCAACTGCCTGCCAAATAGAAGGCGTATGCTTAATATTCATGCAATTTATATGGGCAAGGCATGCCAATTACACTAGACAACGGAAATGGGACCAAATTTCTCGCTTGGCTATATCAAATATTTTATTATATTATATAATTGTGTAAAAAAAACAAGCATACGTTTTTCTGCACATGTGGCCCAGTGTAATTAACAGCAATCCCATGCGAAGTGCGTCGACGTTTCCATTTTACTTAAACAAATGAATCAACAGTCTGCCTCGACCAGCAAATGAGTAAAGACGAGAAATGTACGCCTGAAGAAAACAAAAGTGTTTTAAATATATAATATATATAGAGAGAGAGAGAGCGAGTGCGAGAACTGAGCCAGATAATGTAAAACATATATATATATCAAGAATTTACATATACAAGATATATGCAAATGTATTTAAAAAATTCTATGGATGATGTGCAGTTGGTGAATGAGCTGCTATTCGACTTGCGGCTCATGAAAATTGATTGTGTTAGTACTTACAATGAGAGATGGCAAATCGTGTTGTGATGTCTTCATTATCTAAATATCCATTCCTTTTTATATTTACTTACAGCTGGAGCTGCTGCAGCGCAAAGTGGATGATCTATCGGATACACAGAATATAGCCGAGGATCGAACGACGCGCACTAAAACGGAATATGCAGTGTTACAGGCGAGATATCATATGCTCGAGGAGCAGTACAGAGAGGTGAGTTGTGATGGTGGTTAATGGATTAGAAACTTCATTATAAGCAAGGCTCTGAAATTGTGGAGAAAACTCGGTACGGGGATCCCATTCCGTGGGAAAGTCAAAGATTCGGTTCTACGATTTGGTTCCTTAAACCAAAGGCTTAGGTACGTGCATTCTTAGATTGTTTAGACATTTGTTAGCAAAGCCTCGGATCCAATTAGACTACAAATTTGATTCTTAAGAGTTTTTCATATAAAAATAGAAAACTTTCGAATAACTCTTGAGCATCAAAGTAAAGCCAAAGCGATTCTTCTTATATGAAATACTGGCAAGAGAGTAATGGGCTGTACCATATTTATACCCTTGCAGAGGGTATAATTTAAATATTGAATTTGTCCATTTGTCCGTATTAACTAGTTTTTAATGCTTCTCCATGATTCCACCAAGTTTAGTCGAAATCGGACAACTATATAGTATAGATGTCAAAGAAAAGTAGAGTCAGAAAACTAGTTTTGTGAGAAAAACTTGTTTATTTTCAATGTAAACCTCTTTCAAATTGGCATATATTTATTTTATACGCGTTTGCACAATTCTTTGAAGCGTTGTCAAAATTGGATGACTATAGGTTATAGCTGCCTTACACTCAAAAAAAAAAAATCAATCCGAAACGGGATTAAAAACGGGGTGATCCCGGAATAAGTTTGATTTAACATCCAATTTTTACACCCCGTTTTTAATCCTGAATTCGAATTTTTTTTCTTTCTGTGTATGAATGATCGGTCGAGAAACTAGTTTGATAAAGAAAATTTTTATACCCTTGCAAAGGGTATTCTAATTTTGCCCAGATGTTTGCAACGCATAGAAAAATTAATTTCCGACCCCATAAACCATATATATTCTTGATCAGGGTGACGAGCTGAGTCAAATGAGCTTTGTCTGTCTGTCTGTCGGTTTCTACGCGAACTTGTCTCTCAGTTTAAAAGCTATCGAGCTGAAATTTTGCACAGGGTCTTCTTTTTGCTGCACGCTACTTATATATCGAAACCGACCGGATCGGATTATCTCATAGCTCCCATAGGAACAATCGGTGGAAAAACCAGTTTTAGTGAGAAAAACTTTTTTATTTACCATGGAAACGTCTCCAAACTTTGTAATCGTAGGTTTTCTATGTTTTTTTTATAATTTTACCTAGTTTTATTAAAACCGGACAACTATTTGGTATAGCTGCCATACAAAAGATAGGTCTGAAAAACAGTCTTTGTTAGAAAAACGTTTTTATTTTCAATGGTAGCATCCTGCAATTTTGTATTTGTTTGTTTCACATGCTTTCACATAATTTTACCAATTTTTGGCCAAATCGGATGACTATATCATATAGCTCCTATACGAACGATTGGTCGGAAAATGGGAAAACGAATATTTTTGAAAATATTTAAGCGAGCACTTGCAAGGGTATAAAAACTTCGGCACAGACGAAGTTAGCTTAGCTTTCTCGTTTTTATACTCTGTACCGAAGGTACATAGAGTATTATAAGTTTGTGCAAAAGTATGTAACATCCAGAAGGAAGCATCTCCGACCCCATAAAGTATATATATTCTTGATCAGCATCAACATCGGAGTCGATATAGCCATGTCCGTCTGTCTGTCCGTATGAACGCACAGATCTCAGAGATGGTAAGAGATAGAGGTTTGACATGTATGGAACATATGCTTCTTATGTCTGCAGGCAAATCAAGTTTATTTTCAATTTTGGCCACGCCCCCTCCCGCCCCCGCAATTTAGAAAAAACGTCATATCTTCCACACTTTTGAAGATAGGTGGGTTATTCCTTCTGGATATATTTAGTAATAAGGATAACTTATCGACTAGCCAAAGGAATGGTGAAAATTGGATGAACGATTTTCGAGTTATGATCAAAAAACGAACGTTTTCTTGGTACAGAGTATGTTATAGTCGGGCTTGACCGACTTTCTTTCTTGTCTTTTGTTGTAGGACTGAGCGTATTGTTGTTCTTATAAAAAGTAGTCTAAATTGAATATAGAATTGTGCCGAAATAAATTTTTGTCATCTGGAATCAAGCCCTTAAAGATATAGTGAAATTCTATAAATTTTTTTAACATTTCCCACTATATTACGAAATGATCATGCAAGGAGCAAAGATGCTTTAACATGCCTAAATTGTCACACAAAATGAATATCCTCTCCGATAAGAACTTTGATTCGAATCTTTGCATTCTTTGATATCAATTAGAGGTGCCCAGGGCCAGCTTATGGCTTTCAAGCCAAAGCTGCGTGTATTTTTTTTTGCAAGAAATCATTCGTCGCCCACAATCAAATTGCACACTGGGCTAAAAACTACCAAAGATGCCTCGTGTGGCAGCCAAACTGTACCTAAACGAATGTTGTAAAACATGCCAATAAAAAATCGTCTAAACAAGCAGTACATATGGTAGTTAAAGTCAGAATGCAGTATTGAATGTTGCTAAAATGCTGATTAAGTAATTTTCAAACAAGTTGAAAGGGTTTTCCCCCACCCCCTGAAGATGTTTGGCTACAAGCCGCCTGCAGTTCATATGACCAATGACTTCATTTTGAAGATTTTTGTGTTGTGTCATTGGAATTTTAAATGAATAAATAAAGAATAGCAGATTTATAAAAAAAGAAACTACACTTTGACCAGCATTGCATTTCCATTACTAATGTCCACTCCTCTTCTGCTCCCCTTTCAGTCCGAGCTGCGTGCCGAAGAACGCTTGGCCGAGGAACAGAAACGTCATCGTGAAATCCTGGCCCGCGTTGAGCGTGAAGCCTCACTGCAGAATGAGAATTGCCAGATGAAAATCAAAGCCACCGAAATCGAGGCGAATGCCCTGCGCGATGAGGCACAACGTTTGCGTGTCTTGTGCGATAAACAGGCCAATGATTTGCATCGCACCGAGGAGCAATTGGAATTGGCTCGCGATCAAATTGCAGTGCTGCAGCAGGAATATGATGAGCAGGAGCAATCGTTGCGTAAGCAGGAGCAGGAGAAAAAGTCCACAGAGGAGCTAATGTTGGAGCTAAGCCGTGAATTGCAACGTGCAAGGGAGGAGAATGGAGCAAGAGCCATGCCCACAACATCGCCGGAGAGCATAAGACTGGAGGAGCTGCATCAGGAGCTGGAGGAAATGCGGCAAAAGAATCGAAGTAATGTCAAATGAAGGTTTTCTATTTAGTTAAATATTAATTTGTCTCACTTGTGGCAGCACTTGAGGAGCAAAATGAGGAGCTACAGGCCACCATGCTTACAAATCAGGCCACCATGCTAACAAATGGCGTGGAACAAGGAAGACATCTACTGAATGGCACCCTAAATAGTCTGGCCCAAGAGCTGGAGGAGATGTCACAAGCTCAGGTGTGTGTTAAAAATCTATATATATATATATATAGAATCCCTACCCAAGGCTTTCGCTTTTTAGTTTTTGTTCACAAAACAAACTCACAATTGAACCAACCAACTCAAGCACAGTCTGAAATTCCAAAAAAAAAAAACAAAAAACATAACAAAACTTTACACCCACACAGTTTGACAATCAATCGTTGTGCTCGTTCTGCATTAATACTATAAACCCTCTATATATAAAAGCATTATTCTTATTATAAATTTATTGTATTACAGGATTCTGTGGATTCAGCCACATTAGCATCCTTAAGTCAGGTAATGCTTCAAATCTACACAAAAAGACACAAGCACGCGGTTTTGGAGTCACTTGCAGTTTGACAGTCACTATTATGAATTCTTTTTTTTTTTGGTTTTTTTTGTATGGTTTCTTCTAATCAATATTTCATGCGCTCATTAAAAACATTTTCATTTTTATTCTAAGGCTGGAAAAGGGCTTTTTAATGTCTTTTAGCTCCATTTTCTCCATTTACTGAACCATTTTTCCGTTTCGTTTTACAGCTGCAGCAAGCCTTTCAGGAAAAAGAAGATGAAAATGTCCGCCTAAAGCATTATATTGATACCATTTTACTCAACATTGTGGAGAACTATCCCCAGCTGCTCGAAGTCAAGCCCATGGAGCGTAAATAGAAGAACAAAATCCCAGACACTAAACACACAGGAAAGTGTCCTACCACCTAACAACAACAACAACAACAAAAACCACACACTAACTAACTATACTTAAACTATTATATACCTATACCTATACATACATAATATATACATATGTTAACACCTAAGCTTATGCCCTAAATAATATTTATGTATACAATTTAAGTCATAATTTATTTTATAACAATTTATTGTAATTTTAAAACACACAAAAACAAATAATGGCAAACTAACAAAAATCTCCTTAAAGCAAAAATATGTTTCAAATTGTTTCTAGTTTTTGTAAACTATGTGTGTGTGTGTGTGCGTGTGTGTGTGTTAAATGAATGTAATTTGTATTCTGTTGAGCCCCGATAGAAGGATATTAATTTCTTAGAACCTTAAGTAAGAAAAAGTTTATAATAATTTTATTGATGTCCAAAGGAAACACAAAATTTTTAATATGTGAGAATTGAATTGTAATCATGAAATTTTTGATAATTGCTGTAGAAGATGTAGCAATGAAGCGAGGAGAGATCGTTGAGAAGGCCTTTCTATGTCAGATTTTAATGAAATGTTATTTAATCCTTGTTAAATGTGATCAGCTGAGAGGGTGGTTTCTTTTTTGGGACAAAATGGGGGTAGAGGATTCTAAGTAAATTTTTCAAAACAGCTTTTAATATGTTACATTTTTTGCTATAAATGAGTTGTATATTGTTGAATTTTCTGTTTAATACTTCAATTTTATACTAAAAATGTTGTATTTCGTTGGTTTTACAAAAAGTTTAAATGAATGTCTAAACTGTAACTCCCTTTTTGCCACTCACAATCAGTATTTACCCTTTGCAGTTTACTCTATTTATTTGTAACTCAAACGACTTATTCTATATGTCAAATCTGCTGTCAAAAAAAAAAAAACCATATAATGAGCCAAATTACAATGTATAAGTCTTGGGGCCCATTTTAAATCTTCTAAACTAAGCTTTTTAACACATAAACCTTTAAATAACAGATCAAAAGCCAAGTTTATGTGATAAATGAAAGCAAACTCACATAAAACTTACAATAACAGATCAAATACACAGCAGTTACTTAGAACAGCGTTGGACAAGTCCTTGCTTCCATTGCTTAGAGAGTTGTTTGTTGTTTACATGCTGAAACTAAATTTTGTTGCCCACCACTGATTTAGAAGTTAAGAAATGGGCGCTTAGGATGTAAAAGTCTGCCACCTTTCTTGTACCTTCTTCCCCACAAACAAGTTGTATATATATATATATATAGAAGATGAGAAATAGGCAATCGTATCCTTTTCACCCAGAAAGTAGTCAGCTGTTCGCTGTATTCTTTGCTCTCTGGACTCCGATGTCTATCTAGCGTTTTCTTACTCTTTTCTTCAATTTAAGCAATTTAAGCTAAGGTTTAACTCTGTTTGTTTGTTAGTTTATGTGACAGATACCTCTAAGATATGAAATCGGTCCTTAGTTTTCTATTTATTAATCTTGCAATTGTACGTAAATCTTATTTTATTATTTCAAGAATATATTCAACTTATGTTTGATTTCTTTTGAGAGAAGAGAAGTGCTGAAACCGGTACAAATGTTGGTGAATATAGCCCAATGCTTTCTTTAACCACACACAAAAAGATCCTACAAAGATTCATTTGGACTGGATGAGTGTTTAACAGCCAAGGGAGTTAAAAAATCATTCAAAAAATTATCATTTTTCATATGATTTTCAGCTCCGTTGGATGATGATTAAAGTGTAGGTACTACAGACATATTAAGTCCAAATGGATACGGAAAATCATCCAATGGATATTTTTTGGTATCCTTTTTTTTTGCTCTTCTGATTGCTTTGCAATACTTTAAAATAGGCTACCATATTTTTGCTCAACAGCTTCGCATTGTGTGCAAAAACGCACCCTTTCAAAATATAAATGCCAAATCAATCCTGCGGGCTTGGAGTCTCCTTGAAAGGAAATTTCATGTGTATTTTTTTTGTATAAATGCGTTCAGATGAGCGACGAAGACTGGATTTACACGGTAAAGCAAACTTCATGAAATTAATTTAGTAGGCGAAATATTCATGGCAAAACTAGATCGTTTTATAAAGCAAAAGTTTTAGAATCTCACCTGATACTCTTGCCTACTAAGAGAACTTCATGAAGTTTAATTCACCGTGTAAGACCAGTCTTCGTCAACTGATTCATTCTAACTCCCACTATTATAGTCTATTGGAAAAAACAAGTACAATTTGTTCCTGATTTTAACTCTTTCCTTACTTATTATGAACACCTGACTGATAATTGGATAACATATCAGTGCTGTTTGCTCAACAGGAGCCTTTTTACATAAAATGCAATGAAAGCCAAGAATTCTGTTCTTATTACATTATATCTGTCTTTGATGTGTGCAGAACTAAGTCAAAATATGTGTTGATTTAAGCTTACCAATAGTACTATCAATATGTGGGACAGTTAAACTGCAAATGGTCAGTGCGAAGCTAGTCCAGGTCTTTCTTAGAAACCAAAACAGGCTAGTTGAGTCTGAGAAATCACTACCAAAATCTTAGAAGAGCATTGAAAAGAATTTTAGAGGCATTTTTCTTCAGAAGAAAACAAAATAATTGAACATAAACAGAGAAAAGAAAGTATATGACAAAATATTTATTGGAAGATTGTCTTAAATATGCCTAAAATATACTATTAATCATCCAATGGAGCTGAAAATCATCCAAAGCATATGATAAATTATCATCGTTTGGATAATTTTCAGCAAATGGATCGTTTTTGGAACCTTTTTTTCGGTGTATTTTAGTTAAATGGTAGGCAGAACTGAAAATGTTTGGCTTCAAAGCATATCTAACATACCTTATTGTCAGTTAAAATGTTTTGTATGGATGGTGTCCCAGAAATCACTAGAGATTTTTGTATAATCAATTGAATTTTGAACTAAACTAGGAGAATTTGACGTTGCAGGTCTACAGTCAGTTTCAAATCTTCATCTAATCTAGTAGCCCTGCATTTTGGCGACCCTTTTCACATAAAAAACACTAGCCGTTTTAGTTCGAAATGAAAGAGCTTGTACGAAAATCTCTGGGACACCTCCGAAGAACTATTTTAAAATGTAGTTTTGTCAAGTTGTCAGAACGGAAAATGCTACAAAAGCGACTTAGGTTGTTGGAGGTTAGCTATGCTGAGTGGTTTCTACTTTTTGCTTTGTTTGCCCAACTAAAAGTGTTGAATTCGGGCAGATCTGGTATGTACAGAACTTTGAATGACGAAAATGATGAAAATTCAGCAATTTCATATGCAGAAAGGGAAACTTATAAGAAATTAAGTTTAAAGCTCAGAAATTGGTTCAGGTGCTCCGTAAAACTCAGTACCGAATCATTCCTCGTAGCTATTTGTATACCCATTTTACCTTAGATTACCTTCTCAGTCTGATCCAAATCTATCTTATCCATCATAAATAACTAATATATCCAAACCCTATCAAAAAATTTGCGTTTATGGTATGGACAATCCCAGGATATGTAAAGTTGGCGTGTTGTTTTAGTTATGTGAGAGAAATGGTGGCAATTATTAAAAATTTAATCATAAATTTAACCATAGCAAATGGACATCATGTGCAAAAAAGGGTTTGGCAGATACCTCCAAACCCAAATTACAACTCAAGCGGTCAAAATATAAATCAAAATTTGCATTGCCTTAACTTAATTATATAAATAAAATAATAATAATAAACAAAAGAAAAGGCTAAACAGAACATTTCTGAATGTGTAGATAACACTAAAAAACATTAAAAAAAAAAAGCATAAAAGTCCATTCAATTTTACAAATGTAATTTACCAGATGCAAGTTTAAGAAGTTATACGAAAATAAAAAGAAACACAAAAAAAACAGAATATTTTATACAAAAACCAGTTTCTTTTTTTTTTTTTTTTTGATGCAATAAAAGTGCAATCCAATTGTGGGAACAGGTTGGTTGGGGTTTTTGTTTGTTTGGGGTGCAGCTTTGGTATAAAAGTTACTGTTTTAAGTCGAACCAAGGACACTGAAGTCTTTGGAGTGATTCTTTCAAGATGCTTAAGCTGAGTTTACGTATGGCCGCAGGTGGGAATTTGTTATTTAAATATTAACTTTTTGTTTAATTCTTGTCATGGTTGGATTTCAGTGCTGCTGTGTTCTGTGCTGATCACAGCACAGCTGGTGCCGCACACAGAGATCGGTCGTGTTACACTCCAAGTGCCGTTGCTGTCCAATGGTAAACCAGTCATCATGCAGGATCAGCCAAAGGTGGAAGTGGCTAGCGTGGAGGAGATTAAAGCGAGAAAGGACATGATGCCTGAGGTGGTGGTACCCCTAAACAAGTTAAGAACTACTAGAGCCATGGTTCCAACGGGTATGCCCCAAGAAGAAATGATAACTCAAGGCATGATGAAAGCCAGCACAGTGAAACCCAAGCGTATGCCCTCAAAGAATTGTCATCACTTACTCACCACCGGCATGACCACCGACTCGTCCCTGCCTCTTAGTCCTTCACCCCCCGAAGATTGTGATCAGCTGTGCACTAAGCATGAATTTATGCCCATTTGTGCCTACAATGGCATTTGTGTACACGAGTTTGCCAATCAATGTGTCATGGATACTTTCAATTGCAAGCATCGAGATCTCTCCTTCCGCAACATTGATGAGGATATCTGCCGTATGGGATTGTGTGTGAGACGTTGCATGCAGGAGGATCTGCAGTCTTGAGAATACAAAGTTGTATCACAAATGAAATCAATATCAAAAATGTCATTCAAATAAAATCATTTAGTAAAAACAAACATTATTTTTAAGTTCATTTCAGACATAGCTGCTATGTGTTAGATAAACTAAGATATTGCTCTGTTATTTGTAGGTTTATGTGATAGATAGCTCTATGTAGTAGATTGGAAAACGGGCTCTAAGACCCGATACAGTTTCCATTTCCACCGCACAACGATGGTTTCAACGTTTTCGTTCTGGTGCAGAGGTGCGGTGCGGAAGGCCTGTCGTCGAAAATTGCAATAAAATCGCTGAATTGATCGAAAGGGACCGGCCAAGAGCTGGGCATGAGTCATCAAACCGTTATAAACCATTTGAAGAAGCTTGGATTCAAAAAGAAGCTCAATGTATGGGTGCCACACGACTTGATGCAAAAAAACATTTTGGCCCGTATGGATGCATGCGAATCGCTTCTGAATTGCAACAAAATCGACCCGTTTTTGAAGCGGATGGTGACTGGCGATGAAAAGTGGGTCACCTACGACAACGTAAAGCGCAAACGGTCGTGGTCGAAAAGCGGTGAAGCTGCCCAGACGGTGGCCAAGCCTGGATTGACGGCCAGGAAGGTTCTTCTGTGTGATTTGGTGGGATTGGCAGGGAATTATCCACTATGAGCTGCTCCCCTATGGCCAAACGCTCAATTCGGACCTGTACGGCCAACAACTGGACCGCTTGAATGCAGCACTCATGCAGAAGAGGCCATCTTTGAACAACACAGGCCGAATTGTCTTTCATCAGGACAACGCCAGGCCACACACACATCTTTGGTGACGCGCCAGAAGCTCCGGGAGCTCGGATGGGAGGTTCTTTTGCATCCACCGTATAGTCCGCATCTCGCACCAAGTGATTTCCACCTATTTCTGTCCATGGCGAACGAGCTTGGTAGTCGGAAGTTGGCCACACTCGGCTCTCCGAGTTTTTATACTCTGTACCGTAGGTACATAGAGTATTATAAGTTTGTGCAAAAGTATGTAACATCCAGAAGGAAGCATCTCCGACCCCATTAAGTATATATATTCTTGATCAGCATCAACAGCCGAGTCGATATAGCCATGTCCGTCTGTCCGTCCGTCCGTATGAACGCACAGATCTCAGAGTTGGTAAGAGATAGAGGTTTGACATGTATGGGACATATGCTTCTAATGTCTGCAGGCAGATCAAGTTTATTTTCAATTTTGGCCACGCCCCCTCCCGCCCCCTCAATTTAGAAAAATTAGTCATATCTCCCACAGTTTTGAAGATAGATGGCTTGTTCCTTCTGGACACACTTAGTTTTTAGGATAACTTATCGATCCGCCAAAGGAATGGTGAAGATTGGATGGACGGTTTTCGAGTTATGATCAAAAAACAAATTTTCTTGGTACATAGTATGTTATAGTCGGGCTTGACCGACTTTCTTTCTTGTTCTGTGTAGGATTCCGGATCGTCTGTTACTAAGCGCTGGACAGGAACAGAAGTTGCTGGACGCTTTCTTTTTCATGAACTGTTCAACAGTTTCTACAATAGTCATTGGTGGTTGATACCAATCCTTGCGGCATGCTTTCCCATAAGGCATTTTCCTGCGCGAAATGCTCCGAGTAGGTAGACACACAGCCTGCCCAGAAGCAGTAGTGTTGTAAAGTACTTTTAAAATTAAGAATGGACCAAGTAAGCCCAAAGATTTCACATGTGTGAGTTTAGCTCCAGAGATTCGTAGTGATGTTGTGGGTAGTTTCCCCTATTTTTAGTTGACAATACGTGATTGGCACATCTATAGTGCCTACTGGTAGCAGCTGGGCGATAAAACCAAGTCTAGCGAGTTGGCTTGGCCAGAATACTTAAGTAGTTAAGACAATAATCCGTTTTTTGCTATGAGCTGTTGAAATTTGTTTGTGTAAGTCCAGTTTCCCGATTTTCTTAATGCACCGGAGTCACAGCGAACAAGAGATACCACGCTGACTCCAAAAATTTCATAATTATTTCCACTAAACGAAATGTACTATCAAAAATCTTTGCAGAAGGGTTAAATGGTTCCACCCAGACTAAATAAAACTCACAAATGCCCTTTTCATGTACCTTGTCAATAAGAAATGTGGTATAAAAAGGGGAAACTACAGATACAATCAGGTCTCTAAACATTTCCATAATATTTGAGACTGTAAGATTCTGTTGATTTTTGAGAATCTAAACTGTTTGATTGCAAGCCTCGACTGTAGTGTTGATGTGGTGTCGGAGAGCATAGATTCTTGATTCGTCTTCTATAATCAAACTTGATCTAGAAATCAATTTCAATTTGTTTTTATTGCTTTATTTATTACATTCAAAATTTCATTCAATACAATCCCAACTCCTTGCGATCCACGTCCCCACACAATGGCGCCCATCCCTCCTGACAGCGCCAATTCTCCACCACATTGAAACGCTTCTGTGGATGTCGACAATTGTAGGCGGCCATGGCACAATTGCTGCTAAACTTTTGCAAACATTGTCCATTGTTGGCACAAATGGGTAACTCCTGATCGGTGCAATGGAATTCACATTTATCTGGCATGCCATTCAACTCATCTGCCCACACAAGATCTCCGGATGGATTGATGACCAAATCATGGACTTTCCTCATGGGCACCACTTTGGCCGTAATCGTAATCGCAGTGCAAACTGTTTTTTTTTGCAGAAAATTACAGTTTGAGAGCCATTAATTGATAGTAGTAAACTGGAAATCAGTCACTCACCTAGAACCAGCAGCGATAATTGATTCATTTTGATTGTTGGTTAACCTAACTGTCAGAGCAGCAACTGTCGAACTGTGTTTGTGTCCGGGCCTTGTCAATGCATTTATACCCCACTAAAAAAGAAAGGTGTGGCAAATTGAGCTCCTTTATTTTAACACCTGTCAAAAATATTTCATATTGCTGCATCATCAAAGTCAGCGTCGTTTTGATACCTGTCGGTTTGGTTATTAAATTTACTAAAAATACAACTTTTGTTTCGCGGACGCGTTTGTCAAATGCCATTTTTGGTTTGGGAAAACATTTTTAGGCAGGTTTTTTTGTCCATGCCTAAAAGTAGGCTAGACATTTTTTGAAGAGAATTTGTAGCCTAGTTAAAGTTGCTGCAAGGCGAGGAGGAAACAATATTACATTTTGGAAATATGAAACTAACTTTTATTTATTAGAAGTGAAAATAGAAAATATATGAAATAAATAAATTTTTTGTGGACTAAGTGATGAAGAAAATAACTTTTTTTGTCTTGATGTAAGAAAGTTGATTAAGAGTCTATCGTAACTTCAATTGACAAAGATGATCCAAAAATCTCATTGAAGAATTGAAGAATTGATTGATAGATTGTTTTACTAGTCATCTGAATAACACCTAGACCTAAGACACTAAGCTAAAAGTTGCTTAAATATATAGAATATAATCAGTGATCGTAATCATTATGAATTCTATTATAAAAATAAATCATTAATGATGATTTTTGATTTTTATGTTATTACACAAAAAAATATAATGTGATGATTTAAATTCATTACAGTAATAATAATTACAGGTATTACTCAAACGTCGATTACTACTGGATTATAAGAAGTTATGGCTTGTTTGATGCATATCCCAAGTAAGTGAATCAAGTTTAACCAATAAAACCCATTGCCAAGTTTGAATATATAAATAAAATTCCGGTCATTAAAAACTTAATAATTTATTTTTGATTTTTATTCATTTTACTCAAGAAATAATCATTATCGATTGAGCAATAAAATAAAAATCCGAAAATTAAAATCATTGCGGAAATGAATAGATAAGCGAAATAGAACCGTATTTTAGTTTGATCCATTTTTTTCATAGGGGTACTCCAAGTTGATGATTTTTAAGGATGAAAAATCTTTGAATAATCATTTATTTATCATTATTTCATTAATATAATTTCAAAATTCTGACACAGTCCTTGGATATTAATCAATCAACATTAACATTGAGAGAGACATTATGAGAAACCTTGAGAAGTACAAAATAAATAATGAACAAACGTTTCCTATTCTAAGCTTTAATTTCTAGAGAGGTAATTCCAAAAATGTGAAAATGACTTAGCTCGAAATTCATCATTATTGCCAAATATTTCTCACTTTGATCGTGACAATCGTAAAGTTATAATTGTTAGCTTTAAAAAACTATATTTCATATTTTTTTGAAGTTTTGAAACCCCCTGCAAGTGCTTGCTTAAATAATTCCAAAAAATACTCTTTTTCCCATTTTCACACCGATCGTTCGTATGGGAGCTATATGTTATAGTCATCCGATTTGGCCAAAAATTTGCAAATTTATGTGAAAGCATGTAAAACAAACAAATGCAAAAGTGCAGGAGGCTACCATTAAAAACAAAAAAGTTTTTCTAACTAAGACTGTTTTTCAGACCTATCTTTTGTGTGACAGCTATACCATATAGTTGTCCGATTTTAATAAAACTTGGTAGAAATATGAAAAAACATAGAAAACTTACGATTACAAAGTTTGGAGACGTTTCCATTGAAAAGAAAAAAGATTTTCTCACTAAAACTAGTTTTCTGACCGATTGTTCCTATGGGAGCTATGAGATATAGTCATGCGATCCGATCGGCTCTGACATATTAGTAGTGTGCAGCATAAAGAAGACTCTGTGCGAAATTTCAGCTCGATAGCTTTAAAACTGAGGAAGTACTTCGCGTAGAAACAGACAGACAGAAGGACGGATAAAGCTCAATCGACTCAGCTCGTCACCCTGATCAAGCATATATATGGGTTATGGGGTCGGAAATGAATATTTCTATGCGTTGCAAGCATCAGGGCAAAATTATAATACCACTTGCAAGGGTATAAAAATATTACTTAAATTGGTGAACCGATCTTAATTTTTCGAGAAAGTGGTCCAGTTCGAGTTCGGTTTCAAGGAGTCAAAAAACCGAACGGGTTCTCAGAGGCTCGGCTTAAGCCGGCTTGCAGCCTTGATTATAAAGGGCGATCTCTACCACCCCACACCACTTGAGTGATTTTAAGGCAAAGCTGCAAAAACATCGAACATTGGACTCCGAACCGGTTTGCAGCAGATAAGGCGGAACCCCAAAATACCCGAACCGAAGTTGTCCGAACTCATAGCGAAATAGAGCAAAATGTTGTTATAGTTTTTAATCATTCCTTTTCCTACATTCCTTTCCTACAGTTCCATCATAATCAAAACATATTATATATGAGGAATTAAAAAAATTATGTGATTTTTCTGATTTTCCTTTTGCCTTTTTAACCCCTCTTCAAGATAATCAAAGCCAAAAAATATTTATCAAGCAAATTTCGAGATTTTTATAACAGTTGGTTTCTGCCTGGGCCTTCCATTTATGAACCATTTTTCCCTGAGCTGCTGCTTCTACTGCTATCTCAGCAGCTCTCTGAGTTGCGATGTTTATGGCATATTACTGGCATCGATTGCTCGCCAGCTACGGCTTTTCTGCAGGTCTTAACCTTATCAAGTTTAGAAACAGCTCGCTGGCATATGTTCCGCAGTGTCAGAGGCACACTGGGATGCAAAAGTGCTCAATACATTGCAGATGTCGATTGCTCGCCTGTACACAGCTTTCCGATACGCTTGATGGCCTACCCGTTGCATTATTTCTGTCTTGACTTTCTTGGCTGCTCACGATATTGTACTCTGTATAACTTTGGTACAGATTAGAACCCATTTAGATTATTAACAGTCTATTAACTATTTCAAGTTCTCAACTATCTATGGGAAAAATTGTATCTTATTGCATTGAATTCCATTTTTTGTTTGTTTTTGTGATTTTCTTTGATTACCTTAAACCAAAATATCGCTGACGAAACGTGGCCGGGAATCTTTATAAATAAAAAAAACCCAATATGCTTATGTTTTTGAATGATGTGATGTGTTTTAAATACATTTATTTGGTTTTAAATTTGTACAAAATGTTACAAGCAGCATTGCTTCTGCCATAAGGAAATGATCAAAGCAAACTTCTGTTCTCACACGCTCAGCTCAGTGATCCGTTCAAGCTTAACCCAAACCAGTTCTGAGCAGGAGCATCTGGCGTCAAACAAAATGCAGCGGCAAATAATGATAATATACATAAAATCGACATGCCAATGAGTGTATACTTAAATATTAATAACAAATACGAAAGAAAGCAAGGTGCGTCGGGGCAGAAAAAACAATATATAAACTGAGGGCTGAAAGTGGAAAAGTTACAGAACGAATTTGAGCTTGCGAAGGCAAAGTGGCATTGAGTTGAAAAGGATAATCAGACAGTTGCTTAAAATGAGAATTTTGCTAATTTTGGGTAAGTTATGCATTCCTCACATTAAGCCCCTGCTAATCTCTTTTGCTTACAGCCTGTCTCACTTGGGTCTCGGCCCAAACCACCACCACAACTCAACTGCCCGAGCATATACAAACCCTAATAACCAATCACATCAATCATGTACTCCAGCATATAAAACACAAGCCACAACTAGCCAATACATTGACTGGCCACGTGCCCACTCAATCACCCGTAGATGTGGGGACAAATGGGAAGCCAGTTGTGGTGGAACCGTATCCAGATCTTTTGCCACCAATTGCAGATCCCGGTGTTGTCCAAAAGGTTTCGCCTACGTCGCCAACTAATGATCCACAGGTGAAGGTGATAAATCATCAGGCAACGGCCACCCTGTACCAAAGTGGGCAGCCTGTGGTGCAGAATAAAGTGGTAATGCCGACTGTGCCACATGTTGTGGTCTCCGTACCTGGTCAGCAGCCACTAAATATAGCCGACAAGGTGCACAAGTTGCAGCAACATGTCAGCCATGTAATGCAACAGGCTCAAATCCATATACCACTGGCAGTGCAGCAGGCCATCAGGGATAGAAGGGCGCAGGCGGAAAGGGAACGCACCACGACAACGGAAGAGTCGGTGGGCAATGCCAAAAGGGCACGCTCCATTGACACTTCATCCATGCAAGTTCAGGCCCATGTCATACCCCAACTTATAGCCAAACATCGCAAGGAAATCGACTTGGGCAAATGTAATTTTGAGTGTCCACGGGAGGCTCTGCAAATTTGTGCCAGCAATGGCAAATGTGTTGTCAACTTTCCGGGACAATGTGAATTGAGTCAATGGAATTGTTTCAATACCAAAAATGGTGAGTTTTCTTTTTAGTGATAAAACTAAAAATATCTTAATGAATATCTTGTATTATCCAGTTTTTCATCAAGTGCACGATTCCGAGTGTCAGAATACCATTAAATGCTATCAAGTTGATATGATGTAACTAAAATAATATGGCAAGTGTGATTTTGAAACTGTAAATGCATATATTTTAACTTAAATTTTTAAATAAATCACTTATAAAATTATTCAACTTAGGAACTGTGTCGAAACCGGAATAAGGTTCAATTTTGTAAGCTTTTTTTTTAAGAAAATATTTGGAATACCAAACTAGTTTTGAATATGAAAACTACATGTAGAACTCTTACCGTTTCCAGCTTTCCATCTTCAGCTTTTATATAAAAACTTGCAAAAAAACTTCATTCAACTGATGTCTGTAGCATAAGAACCTTTAAAAGTTCCAATCTACCGACTTCGGAAACAACAACAGGCACTATGGTGGAATTATTTCAAATTTAAGAATATATGTTTGTAATCTGTGAAGGACCAAGGCTATTGAATGAGTTGGACCATTAGTTAAGGGGGTCTTCTCATTCAAAACCCGTTTTTTGGACCCTTTTTAAAAAAATTCTTATTTGAAAACGCAAAGAATAATTGAAAACTTTTTTTATTTATTGTATTACAAAAGTTTCAAAGTAAATAAAAAAATTTTTGTTGCCTCGATACGTGGGCTGTTCAAAAAGTAATGAGACTTCAAAGTTGGTGGTGGAAAAAAAGGTGTCGTCACGGCGGCCACGATTCCGGGTCTCCAGAGCGTCTGAATTAAAAAAAAAAACGGGGTTATAATCAGTATAGATGTAATTCTCGGGTGAACCTCAAGCTTAATTTTGTGATTTTTTTTGACAAAATGGCGGCCATTCAAAAAAAAATTTCAATTTCGGGCTTTTTTTTTTAGTTTAGTGTAAAAAAAAAATAGTAAAAAAATTTTTAAAATTATGTTCGAGGTTCACCCGAGAATGGTGACAATTCTGCGTCGATTCCACTTTGTTTCATGAAAATCGGTTCAGTTGAACTGGAGATATCATGGCCGCCAGTTCGAAAAACGTGGTTTCGAGATAAACGCGTTTAAAGTTTGAAGTAATTTTTTTGGAAAAAAATAAAAAAAGTGTCAAATTAAAGTACGCAATTAATTTCACGCTTTATTTCATCAAAATTGGATCCGCTTCTTTCGAAAATGAGGGGGAAAAAAAATAGCTCATTTTGACGAAGACCTTGCTTCACAAAAAAGGCTGTATCTTCTAAAGTATTTCGAATTTCTAAAAATCCTTTTAGGGGCATATTCACAACTACCCAAGCTATAAATAAATGCAAAAAAAAGTCGAAAAAAGTCGAAAAGACACCATTCTTTCTGCTAGATTTTGAAGAAAGCTGATAAATTCTTTCTTTAAATTAGAATATTTTCGTTCTGTTTTCAGAATTGGTCCATGACTTCTACACTTCTAATAATTTAAGCTTAAAGTAGCATAAAAGGCACATGTTGAACTTTTAAAGGCTCATTTTATGAGGAACTTTTTCGTTGGTGTTAGAACACTTTTGTATTATCGTAAGATCCTATTTCTCAGCTTTAAAATCAACTAAACCGAATATTTCTGCGTTTTTTTTAAGCGAAGATATACTATGATAAGTATGTGTGTTCAAAATTACCATTTTATGTACAGTAGGTCCACTCGATTGTAAGCATTTACTTAGGCTTACTATTTAAAACAAAAAAACCGTGGTAAGCACCCACCAGAACCGGAATCTACAAAGAATTCTACGAAAATTTCACCATGAAACTTTGTGTGTAAAACCGCTGAGAATTACAAAGATTTCAGGTTAAGGCAGTTGAACCACAAAAAAAAGTTACTTAATACCCTTTAGTTTCAGCTTTGGTACAGCTTTGGTAATAAAAACGGTTCGGTTCGGTTCGGTTCAGTTCTCTGACGAGTTTTAACGTGAATTGCTTTCCTCTAGCCAATGATTTTGATTAATTAGGAAATTTGAAACGTTTCCCGAAAATAATTTACAATCATTTCGTTCGACCCTCTACTTATTTAGCATTGTCGGATCGATATAACTTTTAAGAATGACCTGAAGAGCATTTTACAAGTCTTCTGCAATTTCCCGCCGATCTTTTAATTTACCTGTCATCAATCTAAGTTTGTATTTTCTGTGGTACTTCTTAACCTTAATTCAATCTTAATCTGCCCATAAATAAGGGCATTCCTCCAGGAACTGATAGACGAGTCCTGGAAATCCGACATTATAATCTTTGCAGATTGCTCTAAGGATTTTAAAGATATTCGAATGGATTATAGGAATCCAATTTCAAAAATGGTCGAATAGCCACTTCACCGAAATCATATTTTATAATGTGCCTTTGTGAACCACTGAACCGAACCGAAACCGCGGTTCATTTAACTCCCAAAACTTTAGAAACTGTGCGAACCGCTGAACCGAACCAGTATGTACTTATTTTCGAGTGGTTTGCATCCCTGCTTAAAACCTGCAGGAAGTTCATGCAGGTATAAGAAATACAACAGGAAGGCTTTTTTAGTACCATTAAAAACCAAGCCCAACTCAAATTAAGCTAAAGCAAATACTTCAATCAATGAATCGAATTGAGAACCGCCTTATTAAGTACTGGTTAGCTCTTATATCGTATGATTGCCCAGCTTGCTGGGCCCTAGTTTAGCTCCAACTGGCACATTCTATATGATTAGTAAACCACACAATGAAAATATTTATCATTCTTCGGGGAAAAATTTAGATGAAGACACTCATTTCTGATGAACCGCCAACATAATAACGCAGGTTGCCCGAAAATCATCTTTCCCAGCTTCCCGAGCAAACTCAATTACTTAGAGCATACAATGACCCACTCCCCCTTCAACTATCTGCAAGTGCCCTAAAGTGATTCCGCCTAGATTTTCACTTCCCTCATTTTTTTCCTCCTTATTTTGCTACTCAAAATGCAAACATTTGCTGCTGGTGCCCAGTACTCCGGCTGCTTTGCCTTTTTGATGATTACAAATTAATCACACTTTAAACATGGCAATTACGCGGGACAGGCACACAGAGATGCTGCCTGCTACAGGGAGCCACTGAAGATGCTCGGGCAGCAGTTCTTTTTTTTTTATATGGAAAATTCGCTTCCTTTCGCTGTTTAACTTTCGTTTTAATAAATAATCAAGTGGGCTGACTTAGGCTCCACCAAGGAACCAGGTCCAACGTTCACATGCTACTCGGGGGCTGCGGTTCGTCAAGTCCCTCATGTAATTTCCAGGCAATTTCTCATACCCATAATTGCATAATTTCAAAGTTGTTGGCAACTTAATTGCACTGAACGTGGTCAGAGCAGAGAAAGAGGAGAACCGCTGTCCAGCTGGCTCCCCTTCCTCCGCGCGGAACATGCGATCCTCTACGGTTTTCCCCCGCCAGAACTTTTGCGTCTGTCTTCGGTGTAAATAAAACCTTTTTAAACGGTTGTCAGGTTGGCAGCCTTAAAGAACCCACGACTACCGATTAGGCACAGTGGGACCAAGGGATTTCTATTGAATTTTTGTATTTGAAGTCTCTGTTCTTTTACTTTTGTACCCACTGTGCGCTAACTGCCTGCAAACTTCAAAAGCGCGCGTCATCATCATCAAACATATGTTCGCTTGCTTGCCAACGCCAACGCCTGAACCTGGTCAGGGGTGCGAGGGGGGGAACAACAAAAAAATCTCCATCCTCATCATGATGTGGCCCTTAGCCTCGCGGTCATTCAGGCCATCAAAGTTAATATGCTTTATATTAAATTTGTTGTCCGGCCTCGTTTCTCGTTTCATGCTTTTGCCTGGCAGCCATTTAATCTGCATCTGCCACAATTCCCAACTGCCTGCTATACCAATCCCTTCTAGAAATTGGCTTTGAATTCGCTCTCCGGCTGCGTGTCGCGGCATTTCGCATCAAATTACTCAATTAATTTCAGTTAAATGAAAAGCCTGGGTCTCAGGAGAAAACATTGTTCTAGATGTTGATGGTAAAATTGTGACGTTTAATACAGGAAATATTTGCCAGACAGGCTGAACAGAGAGAGAGAGAGAGAGAGGTTGGGGGAATTTACCTGAATTTGCTAAATTTCTGTTAATTTGGATCTCTGACAATGTGTAATTTCTTTTGCTTTCTGCCCAGTAATGTTAACTAGATCTACCACCCAACCTCAAATGACCATTGCCAAATTGATTTATGGCCACATTTCTTGCAAATGAGCCAAGCAAATCAAAACAACAAGGACCCATGGCTGAGCTCCAGGTGCCCCAAGCCAGCCTACACTGGCCGCAAACACTACACTATCAAATGCCCAAGAGCTGGACCAAGCCAAATGCATTTGGCACGCAATTACGGCCCAAAGTGTTAATTGCATTTCCGCTGCACTGCCCCAATGCGGTAGAATCTCTGAAACGTGGCCAGAGCTGATGCCAAAGCTGCAGGAGCATCAGCCGCAGCAGCAGAAGCTAGCCAAGCTATCAAACTGTGGCACAGCCCACAGCTCACGCATTTGGCATTACGCGGCGTGGTGCGGCTTACACTGGGAAAAAATAGTATGAAACGGTGGAAATTGTACAGAAAGATTCTTCGTTCATTCACTCAGAGCTTTTTACTTCCCGGCTTAAAATTGTATTGAACTGCTGCAGATTTGTATACTCTGTACCGTAGGTACATAGAGTATTATAAGTTTGTGCAAAAGTATGTAACATCCAGAAGGAATATACTTTATGTATATATATTCTTGATCAGCATCAACAGCCGAGTCGATATAGCCATGTCCGTCTGTCCGTCTGTCTGTCCGTATGAACGCACAGATCTCAGAGATGGTAAGAGATAGAGGTTTGACATGTATGGGACATATGCTTCTAATGTCTGCAGGCAGATCAAGTTTATTTTCAATTTTGGCCACGCCCCCTCCCGCCCCCGCAATTTAGAAAAAACGTCATATTTCCCACAGTTTTGAAGATAGATGGCTTGTTCCTTCTGGACATATTTAGTTATTAGGATAGCTTATCGATCCGCCAAAGGAATGAAGAAGATCGGATGAACGGTTTTCGAGTTATGATCAAAAGAAATTTCTTGGTACAGAGTATGTTATAGTCGGGCTTGACCGACTTTCTTTCTTGTTTGTCTTGTTTTTTCCTGTGTACGAAAACTTTTTATGAGATATAAGACAATTGAAAATGCAGCTTTAGTTTTGGATCACTTTGGTATTATTGATGGAGTACTATTTTTTAGCTCTAAAATCAACTCTCCCATATATTTCTGCGATTTTGTTAAGCGAAGATATACCATGATGAGTGTATGTATTCAAAATTAGCATATTTTGTAGTATTTTGAAAAATATTCATAAGGATTCAATACAAATCTCTAGCCAACCATAATGACTTTCCATTGCATATTTCTGGGAGCAAGTTTTCAAAATGGCATATCTTTGATTTAAAAAATCGCAGAATTGTATTGAATAGCTTGTTTTAAAGCTAAGAGACAATACATTTCGATGGTATTCAAAAGATTTAAAATATTGGTACAGGTTCCTCAGATAACGTGTCTAAATTGCTTTAAAGTATGCATTTTAATCAACTTTAAGCTCAAATTACAAATAATTCGGGTTTAACACACTAAAAACAACTAGAATCACTACCAATTCTTCAATTTACTGGAAAAAGTGTAGTTTTATAATAAAACCTTATAATACTCTGTACCAAACGAGAGAAGTACAAAGAATGCTAAAGACTTGACCGACTTTCTTGGTTGTTTTAAAGTTGAAGTTGTTCGAAGGCTGGATCTATCGAAAGAGTTTCGAAAGTGCTGCGAAAATTGGTATAAACTTAATGAACAAATTTGTAAAATACAACAAAAAACCACAAAAATATGGATATACCAAAAAACCATCGAAATAATACTACTAACTACAGGAAAGCATTAAAAATATCAAACCAAACTAGTCTAAAAAGACCACAAGAATCAAAGAAAAGTTAAAAAACATTTTAAAATGAAATAAATATTTTAAAAATTCACAAAAATTGAAAACAAAATCTACTCTCATTATTTCAGAAATTTCTTTCAGTGCTTAGACGCAAGGCTTCCAGCATCAAGAAGTAAATGGAGCTGGCCAAACCAAACATATTCAGCATTCGGCTAGATAAGCCAACCAACAGTTAACGGAGCTTTCTATTTCGTCGGTGCATAAAAGAAGGCTGGGGAGGGGGGGAAGAGAGCGAGGACACTGACAATGTTAGAAATGGCGAACAGCGCATGCGTGGAAGACACGCAGCGGGTAGCCTCCATTGAAATGAAGCGAAACTAAGTCAAACATTTGTAGAACATACCAAAGAGACGGGAGTAGCGCGGAGAGGCAGATCTCCAGGCGGAATTGCATAAAAAAAAAATTGTAAAATTTATGGGCCCCAAAAGGCGAACAGATGTCGTAGATTAAACATAGCAAAAAACAACAAGAACAAACTTGAACTTTAAACATCTCCCTCCACTAAGTCAACATACCCCAAATGGCACACATTGGCCTTCAAAGAATGGCCACGAATAACTGGAACACAAAAAGAAATGATTTCTTAACATAAAGTGCTTTTTAATGGGCCCCCCCCCCAAAAACACTTCGCCTGCCTGGCCACATTTCCACACTCGCCAGATCTCATGTCTCGGCCATATCGCAATGGGAGCTGACAGGCGGACCAGTCCGACTTTGCATGTCTCTCCACAGCAAACGGCAAACATTTGATAAGCAAAAAGTGGCGCAGCTGTGTTCTGGGCTATCGGGGATTGCATTTGTATTGGCAAATCAATGGAAATGACATTTATTTGCGCCTCAACTTGGCTTACGGGTGTTATTCTTGGGGGCTTTAGTTGCCCCCAAAATGCGCTAATAAGCCGTTTTGACAAATTGGATGATTGTCGTCATCGTCTGCTTGGTGGGATGTGGGTGAAAGTGTGGGGTGAAGTACAGATAAAAGCAGCTGATGATGATGATGACGACGACGACGACGACGACAATGCTGTTGGGTGGCAGAGTAATGAGCAGCTGAAGCCATTTGGTAGATGGAAATAGAAAAATTAAGGAAACAAAAGTTTTTAAGTTATGAAGAAATAAGACCGGTCTTAAACAAAGTCGCCTTTATGTTATTTGTAAGGGTTTGTACTGAAGAAAACTAACCACATATATGAGTTTAATAATACTTCATATTAGTAGACTTGGAAACTATAGTCCATTGCATGAAAATAGCATAGATCTCATAAATATTCTACAGCCCACCGCCCTGAACATTTCGTTTTTCAATCAAGAATGTTCCAAAACTTCATTAAACCAGAAAACTCTTGATTTAAGTACGAAATTTCATGATTCAACAACAAATCATAAGAGATTTAAGAGTAAATCGGGATTGATTTCAGAATAAAACGGTATTGATCCGATTAAATTAGGCATAATTCGTTCTTATAATAATATCAAAGTTTGTAAACGAGAACAACTTTGTACTTAAATCAAGAATTTTTCGTTCTAAAACTTTAATAAGCTAGGAAATTCTTGATTCAAGTACAAATCGGGATATATTTAAGAGTAAAACGGGATTAATTTCAGGATAATGCGGTATTGATCCGATCAAATGAAGTATAATTCCATCTGGTAATAATATCACAGTTCAAAATCAAGAAATCAAGTATTTTTAGTCTTAAAGCGTTAATAAGTTTGGAAATTCCTCAATTCAAGATCTATTTAAGAGTAAATCGGGATTGAACTAAAGACATATCGGGATTGATCTGATTTAATTGAGTTTAATTGGTTATAATACCAAAATACTTAATCCTAGCCTAATTCGTTCTTAAGCTTAGAACATAATGCACTTAATTTCTTTCATATCATGCATATTTTGAGCTCGAAAAGTTAGTAAGTATAATTGGTTATAGTGTCACAATTCTCAACCCAAGCCCAATTCGTTCTTTATCTCAGAACATAAAGTATTCAATTTCATTCAGAACATGCTTATTTTGAGCTCGAAAAGTTATTAAGTATAATTGGTTATTGAAATCAAGAATTTCGCTCTGAAAACAAGAATTTCCAGGCTTTTTGAAGTTTTAAAACTGCAAATTCTCGATTTAAAACGAAATACGTAATTTCTCGATTTTTCTCTAAGTGTACACAGGATTATAAACAACATTTTAGAAAGTATGGGTACTACTCTGCTGTCTTCCTCGATCGCATATGACATGTCAGCTTCGTTCTTTACTCAAAAAGAAGCTGCTTTTTGGTTCAACGAAGGGTTCATCTGTCGAGTATCCGCCCCGTTGGAGCAGGTGTATCCCAAGAAATTGTACTTGGCCTAGGTTTATACACACCTTGAACTTGCCGCTTCTAGACGTCCAAAACACACTTGTGGCATAGGCTAAACTTGGCTCATAATGTAATCATATCGGGAAAGAAGTTCTATAACGAACGGAAAATTTCCACTTTAAGCCAACGAACTCTTGGCTAAGTTAAAAATGAAATCAAAAACCTATGTAGAACTATTTTGGATATATACTTGGCACTGGATCCATATGCAAGCCACCTGTGTCCATGTCCTAAACCTCTGTTCTAGACCCATTTGAGTTTTTATTGTTTATGCAGAAATGTAAATAAGTCCCTGACTTGTACCTCTCTTCAATAGACTTTAATTTGCATTACAAAACAAACACTTCGACACACACAAAAACGTTAACTTCAAAGATATTTTTTAAATTTTAATTGCCATTGCCATTTCACCTGGCCAGCATTTTTATTAACACCTATAACAAAAAATGAAGATAAAAACGGATTATCAGATGCCGACTCTCTCTGCCGGCTAATTGTGCACAGACTTGAAACGCATCTAACAGATACATAAAGCCATCTAAGCCAATCACTAGCACAAAAAGCATTGCCATTAATTACGCTGGGGTATAAATCTTGCAAGACTGCCAAACAAAAGCAGGAAGAAGTCAGTCCCCAAATCCGAGTCGTGCCGTTTGATGACCGCCTGGCGCGCTTGCGCACTCCTCGTTCGCGATGTCTCAAATAATTACAGGCTATAAAAATTTATGAGCGCCAAAGATTTTTGTGCCCAACAAATGGGTGTTTGTCCATAAGATACATTGAGCTTGGCCATAAAATAGTCGCATCGATTGCATTCCCAGACTGTGGTGGCTACCGGTTAACTTGTCGCCGTTGGCCAAGTGTGTATATCTTGGCCATTGTTTTGGTTGAGGCTATTGATTGAAAATTAAGTTGTGTTTGGGTGATTTGGGGAGCTGGATTGGATTTATGTTTCCAGTTTAATTAGCACTGCAAAGTAACTTCATGGTGGGAATTATGAAAGTAAAGTATAGTTATGCGTAATATGCAATTTTTTTTTGGGGTTAAAATCATATTAATGACCATTTAAAATTTTTTAAATATGTAAGTGTGGCATTTATTGTCAGTTTTATCATCAGTAGATTTCGCTTTAGGCTACGGGCTAGCATAGGAATTTTTTTTAAGCGGCTTAGTGGATTCACAGTATGTTTAAGAAAATTTTTAAGGCTTAAAATTGTAAAAAAAAATATTTTTTACTCGCTTTTTTAAAATCTTTATTAAAAGGCATAGTCCAATCCAACTTATATTTCAAGTACCAATTACCAAAAGTAATTTAGGGATTTTTGTTAGGAATCTAAGTACCAAATCTGAATTTTTAGCATTTCCATTTATTTAGAATAAGAATTCAGAGAATTATTTGAGTCTTTTTCGCTTTTTATATTTTTTAACGTCAAAATTCCATTCCTTCATACAATTTGTGTTATATTTGACAAATTTTGAATATTTCAGTTTGCTTTCAAACAATTAATTGTGAAGTTTCATACGAAAATCTAAAATCAAGTTGATATAACAATTTTATTTATTCTAAAATGCTTTTATTCCTCACTTTTCAAATACTTATGCTTAAATTCGAAACAGGAATATTTTTAAAGTTCATTTAATTTCAAAACTCAGCTTGAATTAACGGATATACGAGTCAATTAGTAATATCGATAGTTGGATAGCTAACGTACTCGATGGATAAGCGGATCGATAGGTGAAACCGATAGCCAGTTCGATACTTTGTTTCGTTGACGCCGGCCACGCGCTGCTTCGGGCTCCCAAGTTTTGTTAATTTGTTGGCTCTGAAACGCATTTTGAACTAATAAAATAGTTTCTGCTGTAACTCGGAGTACGCGTGTGTTAAATTTAAACTGTTTTGCGGCATTTTGTTAATAATATTACGCAATTGGAATTTGCTGGCCGGCTTGGCAAACTGCGTTTGCGATTCCGTTATGTTGTCACGGGCTCTCTCTCTCTCTCTATGTCTTCCGCGGCCGCGTGTGTTCTAATTTTTTGTTGTTTTTTTGTGTGTGTGTGTGCTTGTGGCTTGCCTGATAAAGTTAATTTAATTGAAATAAATGTAATGCATAAATATTGCATTTATTGCCATGTGCATGTTCTCTGCTGCTCTCGCTCTCTCTTTTTTTGTGTTTGCCGTGTCCGCAAAGTGTTCTTGTTGTTCGGTTTGGCTACGCACCCGCCCCCCCAAATTTTGCCTGTCGTCGCGCCCGCGCTCTTTTATCTCTTTTGTTTTTGATGCTGTGCTGTGCTGTGCTTGCTCTCTGCTGCTCCTGCTTTTACTTCTTCTTTGGTAAGTGTCTTTGTATGCCCATTGCAATTTTGTTTAGCCTGTCAGCCTGCGGTAAATTGGGGGGTAACCTCTCCTTTATCACCTTTATTCATACACTTAATTTCAATTCACTTCATTCCCTTGACCTTCTTTCTGGCCAGTGGCCACTCATCATGCCAAGTCCACCGTGTCACACACACGTTCAATTTCTATCGTTTTCATCTCAAAGTCAACGGTAATAATTTCTAACCCCATAGTTTCCAAACCTTCTTTCCATCGTCCCACTTGATGGCTACATCATGCTCTTCCACTTGATTTACGTCTAACTGTAATCGAATAATATATCAGGTAGGTAACCCAACTATCAGCCACAAAACCTATACATGACTGCGGATGCGGATGGTGTGCCAAACTATGTGACTTCTGTTCCTCATCCCTCCCTTGTCCTCCTGCGCCTGCTCCCAGGGCCGTTCGAACTTAACGGCACGACAACCTTAGTCAAAAGCTCAGGCATAAAATCAATTACATTGACAAATGAGCAGCTGACAAGCAAACGCAGTGAGGGGGGGAAGGGGGAATGGCGATGCGGCAGCCAGGAGGGAGCATGTGTCAAAGCGTCCCAAAAGCGTTCCTGCCCTGCGGGCAAACGGCAGCGAATCTCTGTGGGATGAACAGTGGTGCAGAATATGTCAAAAAATGGGGAAGCAAACGATGGAATTGAAATTTCAATAACAATTTAAATTTTTTGGGCCTCGTATTGATGTTCCACAGCCTAGTGTTGGTTCAATGTCCCTAAATTTGCTGAAATGTGAAGTTAGTGAAGTTTGGATATTATTTTTAATATATTTTGAAATACTCGGGTCATTTTTTTTAAAGCATTCTTAGGTATTTTTCAGGACACCAATTATAAATATTTTATTAATTGTTTACAAGTCAGTTTCTTTGTATTTTTTTTTTGCTAGTTTTGGACCTCACATGATTTATTTTCACCCTTTGTTGATTCGTCAGTCCTGGAAAGTGGATTAACACATTCTTTCTGCACCCTTATAAATTATATATACATTAGCAATAACAATTGTCTTTAGCGGTTATTTTACCAAGAAGATTTCTCAGCCCAAAATGGAGAATTATACATTGGATTCGGCATGATTTCCGACTTAATAGACAGTAAAACATTGTTGGCATTGGTACAATTTTAACCCTCTTTGATCTTTCTTGTGATTTAATGATTCGTCAGTCACTGTTAATTGCAGTAACTTAAATTAAACTGCACTTCGACATTGCAGTGCACTTAAACATTATTTAATTACCGATCTTTCCTTTAACTTTTCACCATTTTTTTTAGTAATCTACCCTTGGTTCTGTTTTTTTGTGTGTCAAACCTAAATACAGAATATTGAATCGTACGTTGAGAACTCAGTTCAACTATTTTTATCCTCTTTCTTAAAAAAACATAAATAAATAAATTGTAGTGGACGCAGAGACATTAATTAACAGTAACCGAACAACGTCAATTTCAATTATATCTTGACCCACTGTCACAGTCTACGCGGCATTGAAATCTCCATGCTCAACATGTAATCTGGCGTTTCAGGGCACGCGGCAACATTCACATTCACCGTCCACATCCTCATCCACATCCACATCGTCGTCGTCGTCACATGAATTATGTGACTTATTAAAACGTCATTCGAGCTGACAAGTTGCCGTTGCCACTGCCTTGGTAGTCAGACTAGGGGCTCGGTTTACCTGGGCCTCGATTGCCAGCCTTTCTACCTCCCCGCCTTCCAGTCCGCTTATCTCCATTCGAGCAGGAAACTTCTAATTGTTATGTTCTCTCTGGCTTTTCTTTATCATGCGGTTGGCTTTTGTTTATGCTTTGGCATCTGGGTAATCAATGAGCTACAGAGCTGTCACATGTCACATGTTCACTCTGTTCGGACTTTATCAATTTGCATTTATAATTTTGAAATTGATTGGATTTTGGGGTGTTGATTTTAAAGGAATTTAGTAGCAACTTGCTGAGAGACTTATAGTTGGTAATTGTAACAAATTGTGCTTTAATTAAGTCTTAAAGTTGTACGTTGTGTTGTACCTAAAATGTATATATGTATATAGATCAAGGTAACACTCTTACACATGTTTCAATTACGCACATCATAAAAAAAGGACTCTTCTCTCTAATTTTCCGGCTGCTGTGAATGCATTAATTAAATTTAATTAAAACGTGTCAACTGAGCTTGTCATAACAAATTCGCCTCACATTTGAATTACTTCCCGTTTCCCATCTCCTTTCGCCCACCTGCTGTCATTCAGGGACAACAAAATGGCTCATTAAAAACTTTTATGCTGATGAGATGAGGCAAAGGCTGTAAAACCTGGCCAGAAGATGTGGCTAAGAAAATATATGCGTTTAGTTAATTAGAGGCGTAATAATGCAAAGACATTCACCCACACGCAGACAGGTAATTCAGGGACCTACTAACACACATACACATACACATACACACGCACACACCCATAAAGTGACTCTTCGCCAGAGCTTCCTCATTATTCCATCAGTTCTTTTACCAGAGCACACATGAGCAGCTCCACTTTATGCCACACCTGAACACATAACAAATTTCGAATAGGGATGAGCCTTCGAATTGTGATTGTGATCAAAAGTGTGCTGTGATTTGGCTGAGGAAGTTAAGGAATAAATATAATGCTTTCATTGAATAGCTTGAAATACTTTAGCGCAATCCTAGTCAGAGAATTTATAACTATGGGAGACTCGGTACACAGAGTATATTTTGTATGTCAAAAAGTATATAACACCCAGAAGAAAGCATCTCCTTTAAAGGATATATATTTTTGATCAGTGCTAACATCCGAGACAATATAGCTATGTTCTTACATATCTCAGAGATGGTAAAAGATCTAGGTTTGACATGTATGGCACATATGTAAGTTCCCCCCGCCCCCGAAATTTGAGAAAATCTTCATATCTCCCATAGTTTTATAGATAGAGTTTTGAACTTTCTGTACATAATTAGTAGATTTGCCACTGAAATAGTTACGATCGGATGAACGGTGGTCGAGTTATGAGCCAAAGAATGTTTAGCAGCAGCTCTGCTTATAGCAATCCGGATGGAGATCGAGGTTAGCGATTTGCCATGCACCTAGCATCCCAGAGAGGTGCTGAGACTGCTGTGAATCTTTAATTCGTTTTCCTGATTTAAATATAAAATTGTCTACTTTTTCTCTGAGTGTTTGATATTATACGTTTTGAGGTGTTCCTTACAAATCTGCTTTCTGGTGTAATCATGAGATCAACATAAATTTCCTCTGCACAGGAAAAAAGATACAGAAATATCTAATTGGATTGCATAGTTTTTTATATATTTTTTTGTAAATATTAAAATATCCATTTTTCATATCTTTGGATGATTTTTAGCTCCGTTGGATCAAAATTTAAGATCTATTCAACATAAAATGTATATTTTAATGTAAAACATGGATACTTAAATCAATTAAATCCAAATGTATACCGAAATCATCCAAGTTATATTTTTGGTATCCTATTTTATCTCTGTGTGTTAGATTTTTTTAAGTCAACTTTCTGATCTAGTCGTCGGTATCTATTGATCTTATAAATTTGTCATCAGTATAAACTAAAAAGGTGTGAATCGGAAGCAGCTAGCCAGTTTTGGATTGAAAGCTTTCAACCTGGAAGATAGGCCAAGAATTCACCCAAATAGTTAGACATGCAAAGCTTGCTTTTAAGCTCCAACTCTGCTTCAAGATGAACTGTTACCTGCTCCCAAAAATGCCAGCATCCCTAACACATGCGGTTGCACACTTGCAGGTACATTCCCCGCATTCGCTTTCACCCCGCTCGCTGCTACCGCCTTTCGTACAAACACACCCGTGGGTGTCGTTAATTGAAATTATTATACTTGTCTGTGGTATCATAAATGCGACTCGTTAAATTTGTATGTATGCCCGTGTACGGGCGACACTTAAACACAGATACACCCACTCTTTCATACATAAACACACACACACACACACACCACCACACACCCACATGTGTGTTCGCATATCCTGCTCCTGTCTATAGAGTGTCTCATATTTGCATGGCAGCAACAAAATGGAAATTTGTAGCCACATTGCTCATAGCATTTCTCCTACTCCTCTACTCCCACATGTGCTCTGCTGCTGTTCCTGTTCCTGTTGTTGTTGCTGTTTTAATGTGTCAAGTGTTTTATATGCTCGTGTTACCTACTTTGATTTTATTTGCCAGGAAACCCACGAGTGGTGGGTACACCTAACCACCCAACGCCCTACAGTTTCGCCTCACTTGCTTTTATGTTTAATTCATGTGCAAATTGTCGCGGAAATCTGGCGTCAAGTGTATTAAACGCCGTGCCTCTGCTTTTGATTTATGTGCCCAGTTGGTGCCACTGCCAGGCCAGTGGATTGGGATTCGGGATTGTCACGGGGCCAGGCCGTCAATTCCAATAGCGAAATGAAATTGTTGCCAGTTTTGCTAATTTATGAGTGTGAGGCACAGCGAGCCGAAAGTCTTTTTCAGGCTTAATAAGCTGCGACAGTTGGGCGCGTAATTTTAAAGTTGCCTGCGAAAAGTGGCAGAAATTAAGCAGAATAATTTAAGGAATCGATGAAAACTTGTTTTTAATTAATTACTAAACAAAACAGCAAAACTCATAAGCTGACAATTTAAAATCAATTTACAATGTAATTTGCGGCACTCACTCCCCTTGAACTAGAAAATTATAGGATCTGAGTACTTGAAACCAGAAGATTCTTGTAGATTGCTAGATAGCTGATGTCGTGGTAAGTGTGCAAGGTGCTACAAGTTTACATGATACCGAGGCTTGGCCATAATTAAGTGACAATTAAAAATGTATTTATCAAGTTTGAGCAAATATGCTAAGTAGAATGTTGAAAATAAGCAAGCGTTGAAGAGTGATGAGAGGAACAGGTGAGATGAAAATCATTGAAAAATCCAAGTTGAAGTTCAATTAAAGTTCCTTCGAAAATCAGATCTGATTGAAATCTTTTAACGAACTGTGTCATCGCAAGGGAGACAGCACGCAAGTGCTAAGTTTGAGTAAAATTTATAAATTCTCTTCTTTATTTTATAAATAATCATTTTTTGCTTCTGATGTTTCGGGGCTCCCATATGTTTCACAATTTGTATCCATCAACATTTCTACAGGGATCTTAAAGTGTGTTGAATATATCAATTCTGCATTATTTCAGCTTCAAATAATATAGAATTTCTCTACTCACTCTACTCTAACCCCTGCCCCATTTTGCATGCCTTTCCGAGAATGTCAACATCCTGTTCAATGAAACCATCCATCAACGCATGCTCATAAAATTTGAGCACCCAAGTGAACTGCCCCCTAAACAACAAACTCTGTAGCCTCGAGCCTCGGTAGCTTAGAGGCCAGCGCCTACCCATAACAACCAAAGCCTACACCCAATTGAAAACCAGAGTTTCACCCATCTGCCCATCCCTCCTCTCGTGTGTTGAGTGATATGGAACATGTTAATGACTTTTAATCAATTTGCCATTTTTTTTTTCTTTGCTGGGCTGTCATATAATGTGTAATTGATATGGCTCCTGGGTAGAAAACGTTGAAGATTGGGAAAAGACTTTCCACAGTTTTTTTTTTTTTACATAATTTAATGATAGTTTAATTTGCTGCAATTAAAACGGTTTACACTCAGACATGACGAGTGGTTGAAGATGCCTGCCTGCCCCCCTGCCTCTGGATTCTTCCTTCTTCTGGCCGAGCCTTGCATAATGATCGAGTCTCCCAAGTGATTTCCGTTGTTGGCTTTTCACGTTTGCTTCCTGATTTGGCTTCGATTGTTGTTGCCTGCTGTGGTGCGGAGGCCACCTGGATGGGACTAGTTATCGAAGGCAACATCTTCAATGGGTTTGATGTGACTGGCATTTGAAAGCGTTGAGAGTTGGGCAAAGAGGCAACTTGATATGCAGACGAGGATGGCAGCATGGTCAATTAATTCGGCAGACAGTGAATGACTTTAGTGTTTTGATAAAGGCTGAAGATCAGTAGATGCAATTGAATATTCCAGGGAAATTCTAAATTTTATCTTTTTGTATTTTTATTGGGCAGTTTTAAAGAAATCTGTTGATTTTTTTTTTGAGACGATATATTTATAAGTTTTTAAGTGGCCAGTCAAAATTAACTTAAGCTTAGTCAACGACTAGAGAAAGCAGCTAGTTTTTACAACCAAGAATTAATTAATGTAAGCGCAGTTTTGCTTATAATCTATGCCCCAAGAAGCACAATTGTTTTTGTAAAGCAACGCTACATAAGTAAACACGTTAATGATATATTTTCCACTTTCTCCCACTTCCTCTATAAAACTTTTCTGCGCTTTGCAAACTCATCAACAAAAAAGTTCCTTTTTATTCTGTGGCACCGTAAAAAAAAAACTATTCCAATTGCATTTTTCCCCATTTCCATTTCCGAACCGCAACTAATTTCAACTTTATTATTTGATTTCCAAGAGGGGGGCGGTTAAATAAAAAACTGACCAAAGCGAGTCAACAGGCAATAAATCACTCATACGCCACGAAGGCCAACTCCAACCAAGCTGTCGTGATACATTTCAGGTTTCGTTTTCGGTACGTCCAATTTCGCGCTTATTGACGCAACACGTGCGCCAACAAATCTACAAAAGGGCCGCATTAACCCCCTTTGAGCACGAAGACAATTTAACACCTGAATGCGACTCGGGCGCAAATAATTTATTGACACACTTGGCTAGTCGGATTTGGTGGCCCACCCTCCCGCACAATTTCATGCTTAAGTGAGCAGCACCCTGTTTAACATATGGGGTCAATCAACCAAGTGAGTTTGACTACTACGCCATGTTTTGTGTTCCGCCATGGACCCTTTTCTTTTTTTTAGTATTCTGCCTGAACACTCGACTGGGCTTAAACGCGCTTGTCGCTTGTATTACACACACTTAAGGCCAATTATGTTTAATGTCTCAATTAAGCGGCAGTTATGAAAATTATTGACTTGCTGCCTGGTTCAGCTGGGAAATCTGAAGCTGGCCAGTTTTCTTTTTAAACTGCGTCAAGTTGCGGCTAATGTTGCTGGTGTAAAATTTTCTGTTGAAGCTGATTAGACGAAGTTGGCCTTAGGACTTAATGGAGCTTGGCATTTGAGGTAACAATTTTCAGTGGATGCATTTAAAGAGCAGAAATGGGAGGAAGATAAATTTGTTCTATTAGTTTTCCACGACTCGACAAGTTTATTTAACTGACACTCATTTCATGTTAACTCATTGTACATTTGTATAAAACTTGTACAATTTACAAGTTTTTGCAGCATCATGTTGCTGCTCACCATCATCCCATCCCAAGCTGATCTATTCAAATTCCGTAACATGTGTCAAAGTCATTGCAGGAAAAATGTTCTCCTCTCTGCAGGGGTAATAAGATATGCTTGGTTTTGGGCTGCTACCTAGTGGGTATTAACTCTGATCCGGTTTTGGCCTTAAATTGTTTTTATTCATTTTTGGTAGCCAGGCTGTCTCTCTGTTCCGTTGCTCCGTTATAGTAAACCAGTTACCCAGCCGCCAGCTTATGGTGCGCGCTGCTGCATAGTTGGAGGATTACTTAATTATGAAGCGACATGGGCAGGCATGCCAGCAGCTTCTACTTCGACCGGCTTCTTCTTCACACTCAAGGTGCATCTTAAACTTTTTTCATTTGACATTTGACATTATGCTATTGTAACAAAAATGTACACTCAGCAAAAACGAGCGCTAGAACTTATACCGTTTTGTGATAAAAATTTCTTTTAGGTTTTTGTTTAAGGAAGTACTTTAATTGGCCTTTAATCGAATAACGTGCATAAGAGTAGGTTAGGTTGACTCGGCGGAGACTTTTCTTCACTTGGTAGAACTTTGAAAACCCCTTAAATCGTCTTTATTTTAAATTATACCAATTAAATATTTCGTGATTTTATCTTACACCTTAAAAATAAAAACTATCTTGAAATTTTTATGAAAATCAATAATAAAAATAGAGGACAGTTAACTTTGGCTCGGCCGAAGTTTGTATACACTTGTAGCACGTTTTTAACTAATTTAAAGGACAGGTTTTTTCAATAAGACTACTTTTCTGACTCTACTTTTGTATGACAGCTATACTATATAGAAGTCCGATTTCGACCAAACTTAGTTTAATTATGGAAAAGCATAGCAAACTAAGAAATACATAGTTTGGAGGCGTTTTCTTTGAAAACAAAAAAGTTTTTCTCTCTAAAACTAGTTTCTCGACCGATCATACATATGGCAGCTATAACCTATAGTCATCCGATTTTGACAAAACTTTTCAAAATTGTGTGAAAGCCTATTAAATAAATATATGCCAATTTTTAAGAGGTTTACATTGAAAACAAAAAAGTTTTTCTCACTAAGACTAATTTTCTGACTCTACTTTTCTATAACAGCTATACCAAATAGATGTCCGATTCTGACCAAATTAGGCAGAATTATGGAGAACTAGTAAATACGGAGTTTAAAGACGTTTGCATTAAAAAAAAAAAGTTTTTCTCACTAGAACTAGTTTTTCGACCGATCGTTCCTATGGCAGCTATATGTTATAGTCATCCGACCCGGCCGGTTCCGACAAATGTGCAGCGTATTGTTTGGTTGTGATAGCTTTAAAACTGACGGAGGAGATATCATAGAAACAGACGGACATGACTCAGCTCGTCATGCTGATCAAGAATATATATACTTTATGTGGTCGGAAATGCTTCCTTCTATGCGTTATAAACATCTGGACAATTTCAATATACCCTCTTCAAGGGTATAAAAATAGAGTTCAAATTGCTGGTGATCCAAGCTGATCACACGCTTATGTGCTGTTTGCAATATGAACACCTGGACTGAAATGATCACGTCGTTATCGATAACACTGGATTAGTCCTCGGTCTGCCTTGCATTAGGATTCCAAATTCGTCATTAACCTCAAAAGCCTCCCTATAAGGCTTTTCACCTGCAGAGGATGACTGATTGTATTATCGAGAAGTTGTTAATCGTCTAATCTGCTAGTCGTCTACGCTTCCACTTGGTTTTGTTCACATCTTTGGTTCATTTACCTCAACAATTTTAAAGTTCAGAGTCCAAATTCATGCTTGAAAAAAAAATTAAAAACTATATTAACCTTCCCCCCGTGGTAATCCAAAACTCATACTCATTAAACATGCTACTTGTCCATCAAATCGACTCCAGATAGCTGCTTGAATAACGACATATTTATGGGTAACAAAATTTGATTCTCTATGAAGCAAAGCAGTAAAACATTTAATGGGGAATGTGGAAAACGTTCATCTATCGACTCTGCGTGTGACTAAATCAACTGTAAAATTACAACCAAAGCTTCAGTATTTTAAAGTAATAATTATAGCAGCACATTTAGAAATACTTTTTAGATCTTGAATACAGGTTGAGGTACATAACACGGCCACATAAATATTATGGAATCATAGATCATATATGTACTTAAATTTTAGTTCTATGCCGCTGGGATTAACAGCAATTTGAACTCAATTTTTATTTTCGAGTTTCGACTAAAAATTACAAGATAATATTAATTTTTACTATGGTTCTATCTCTATTTTGATTTTTAAACTAAAATTTACGAGTTATTTCTAACGTAAAAGTGCTCGTAGTCCTTTTAGTTTAGTACAAAGTCCGAAGGTTCATTTGAAAATGTCTAGAGATTTGTGAGACACCCTCCAATATGCTGAAAAAATGGGTACAAAATATCTTGAATAAAGTTGGCTCCATTAACAGTGCAACCGAATATGTGAAATATTTTCCTAGAATTCTCAAC
Organism: Lordiphosa andalusiaca; assembly: GCA_035044965.1. Classification (NCBI taxonomy): domain Eukaryota; kingdom Metazoa; phylum Arthropoda; class Insecta; order Diptera; family Drosophilidae; genus Lordiphosa; species Lordiphosa andalusiaca. The sequence continues at coordinate 129,798 of JAWNNM010003109.1, forward strand.
TGATTCTAAGACTTTTCTTATAGAATCATGTTAGATTTCCGCCCCACAGTTGGCCTGCCTTTACAGTGTTCGACACATGAAACATGACGCTAATTTTAGTGTAGAAATTTACACCGTTTGTACATAATTTAAGTACTAAGTTCTCTTAGTTTTTATTGATGAAATGTCCTAGGTGCAAGCTTCTTCTTCTTCATTTTTTTGACCCGGTATGCATGTTACAACCGCTTAATGGTCTTAGCCGCAGCTATTACTGCCTACCAGTTTGCTTCTGTTACCAAGCTGGGTAATATCTTTTCGCACCTGGTCTTCCCATCTCAGATTGGGTCTTTGCTTCCGGTATTTTTTTTTTCATCTGATTTGCAGACGCTGCTGTTTTATGCGCTTTGTTCATGGTTCATTCTTATGCAAAATTAACCGACAACTTTTAAAGGTCCATAAAACCTCCGAAAGACTTTTCTCATGAACAAGCCGTTCGCCACCTCATTCGATACTGTTCATTCCATAAAGACGATACAGATTTTAGTTTCAGTTTGAGACAACGTGTAGCAAATTGATATTGATATCAAGTGTTATGGGTATCCTTAAGATTTGTTTTGCAGAACATCTGTGCTTCACTTTCCCTTAGACCTTGTCTGATTTCGTCTGCCTTCTGTTTCATTTTTTTGGTGCCTCTCTGCATTTGTTTTAAGCTTATCGCTACTTTTACACTACCAAGCACCAAAAAATTGCTGTAAGCTTCTCGAAAAATATGACATTGACAGACACTTAAAGCTGCTTAGTGCCCGTTTCATCAGAGCGCAGGGGGTAAAAGTTCGTCCGTGTCGTCTTTTATTTTTTCTTATTATAAATATTTCTGCAAATTTTTAACTTTTCCTTTGAGGATTATTTGCATATGGCTTTAAGCTTGTAAGCTTCAGCTGCTGACAGCTTCGTTCGTTCTTTTTTTTTTTGGTCCGTTCTGCTTTAATTAGATAATTTGCCTCGGGGCCTACCTGCCGCCCACACCTGAGGGCTGGGAATTTGCAATGCAAAGCATTTGCAAACATTTCATTATGCAGCTTAAAGATACATATATAGAAGTAGGTAGGTAGGTAAGTAGAGGTATATACGGTGTGTGTATACAATGCAATGCCTCACAGAGGCAACAGCCCAAGGACAAGAGGGAGGGCGAATTCTTAAAAACAAAAAACGGAAGACAGTAACAGGAGCGAGACACTTGGCAGAAGCGCATTTTAAGATTATAATTTATGGCAAGTGTTTACTTTTATTTTTCATAATTATAAATTTGAAAGTGTAAGAAAAATTGTGGAATTTATGGAAAGTTGAAACAGGCTGGGAAATCGAATAGTTTTTTTTGTTAAGGTAAATATTTTACTGTGAAACATGCCAAGTAGAAAACAAAGACCCCAAAATGTTAGTAAAATTAAAGAAGAGATTAGATAATTTTTGATCAGATGTGTGCACACTAGGGTGGACGCTGATAAGGTCCTTAACAAATCGCATCATAAATGATTCCTTGACGGGTGTACATAACAAATTTAAAAATCAAAAAATTTTAATTCATGTTTTTACCTATGCGCATTGGCTTCAAAGTTTCCAAAAATATTACGTATACGACACGTTTGCCTCATAGAAATTCCGTCAACACAATCTACGTATCATTTTAAAAGTTGTCATATCGAAATTCCGTCAACACATAAATGATGATATGATCTGGGGCTCTATGTTATATTTTGCCATATCAATAAAAAGCCAATATTATATTTAAAATATTGAATAATTGAAAAATATCTGTTCGAAAATATCCAACTGGTATTTCGAGCATATAAAAACATTCTTTAAAGATCAAACTGATATTTAATAACATCATTTTGCTACAAAAAAACAAATATATTGGAAAAAACTAGCTAATCATCCCAAGCAATCTGCACTTTACATTGCTTTTTGATATTAAATATAAATATTTTAAAATATCCGAAAATAACGAATAAATGGTTTTATAATTTATTATTATACCCTTGCAAAGGGTATTATTATTTTGCCCAGAAGTTTGCAACGCATAGAAATATTCATTTGCGACCCCATAAACCATATATATTCTTGGTCAGGGTGATGAGATGAGTAGATTGAGCTTTATCCGTCCGTCTGTTTCTACGCGAACTAGTCTCTCAGTTTAAAGCTATTGAGCTGAAATTTTGCCCAGAGTCTTATTTTTGCTGCACACTACTAATATGTCGAAACCGACCGGATCGGATGACCATATCTCATACCTCCCATAGGAACAAACGGTCGGAAAACTAGTTTTAGTGAGAAAAACTTTTTTCTTTTCGATGGAAACGTCTCCAAACTTTGAACTCGTAAGTTTTCTATGTTTTTTTATAATTGTACCAAGTTTTATTAAAATCAGACAACTATTTGGTATAGCTGCCATACAAAAGATAGGTCTGAAAAACAGTCTTCGTTAGAAAATCTTTTATATTTTTAATGATAGCATCCTGCAATTTTCTATTTCTTTGTTTCACATGCTTTCACATAATTTTACAAATTTTTGGCCAAATCGAATGACTATATCATATAGCTCCCATACGAACGATCGGTCGGAAAATAACCTCTTTTCATAATAATTTTTCAGTAATGCATCGGTGTCATACTAGTAAGATCCTTACATATTTTTTTTAAAGTAATGTCTTAATACATGGCCCAGCAGATTAACGAAAAAGGAGTTTAAACACCATTTACCTTCGAATATCCAATTGAGGATCCATATTATCTATCCTTTAAGTTTGAAATTAAGGTTCGGGACAAATCTTTGGGGTCAATGCATTTAAAAACAGTTCCTTGAACAGAACCTTGAGCACAACCTTAACCTGCACTTGATTTTTTGGTGCAATATTCAATAGTATACTAATTCCTAAGCCTCCTTCACTTTAATTCCCCTAATCTCTATAAAAAAAATTCTCAAAGCTCGTTTACATTAAACAAATTATTACCCCAAGCATTTTCAATTTACCAAACACGCAACAAAAAAGTGACGCTTTATGCGTTTCCGCTGTTCTGCCAAAATGCTTTCAAGTATTTTTCATCCACATTTTGTATTCCCCACCCACCTCCATGGTCCATTTTGATTTTTTCACCATTTTGTTTGCGCCACTTGTTTTAGTTACACGCTCCCATGATTCACGCTTTTCTGTCTCTGTCCGCTTTGCTTTCAGCTTTCAGCATTTTTATTTAAGTTGGCCCTAAAACAATTTTATGACACCCTAAGTACAAAACAAATAAATTCCCTGGTCGCTTTCCTCTAATGCGCACTGCATTCATCATGCGACCCGTTGGCCGAAAGACTGAAACAGAAGCAAAACGAATACATATGATAAATAAATGCAACACGAAAAAAATATGCGTGGCAATGCGAAGGATGCAAGGAAGCATGCCATGGTCACCCACCAAATATAAAAAACAAAAACACACAAAATAACAGAGATGCTCAAGAGAATATCGAAATCGACGAAGAGTGAATATACTTTGCACATATTTTGACTTATGGAAATACTTTGAGATTATAATTTACCATTGAATGCGATTTGGTAAAAGTGGTTAGGCTAACCCAATAAATTTAACTTATTTCAATTTCAAAAACGTGTAAAATGGGTTTTGGGGTTTAAAGAAGACATTATCTCTGAAACAAAAGCCATTCATTGGACCCCAAAATGTTGATTCCTTTAGTAATATATAATTGAAAAACACTGCCTAAAGCAGCAAAATGTATGTATGAAATATGAAATTGCTGGACAATCATTCAGCTCCTGGAGAATAAAAGACTCTTATTTAACAATAGCTCAAACGACCTCAGTACTAGGTTATAAGACAGAGAATTTATTTGAGTTGATAGCTAACAGCGCCCAGCATTACGGCTGATCCCTTTACCGTTTATATTTCTATCTAATAATATCATTTGTGGTTGGGGAAACAGTCCAGTCTGGATATAGTGTTACTTTAAATATGACCAGTTCCTGTGATTTTCATTCTTATCTCCGAATATCATCGCATATTCAGACTACCCAGCATTTAGAGGTCCAACAAATAGTTGGAACTTCATAGCGCGTCCGCGTTGTGACCAAATAAGTGTGTACGTTTGGGTTGATTTATATGGTCTACCATTTATACATGCAGATACATACAGTACATATATCCTACATCTGTAGCGCACTTTCGCCCAGTGACTCTGCTTCTGCTCGGTGCCATATTGGGTTGGGATTGCATACAGATTTCGGGTGGGCTGTTGCGGCTGCTTGTCTGGGGTGTATTTTCATTTTCTTTTCTCCCTCGCCGAGTGGACGCATATAAAAGGAAAAAAAAAAAACTTTTATTATTACAACGCGCTGCGAAAATGCGTTCAGCGATTTTTGGACTTTTTTTCTTCTTTCTTTTAATAAAACACGCAGCAATAAAATTCCAGCTGTGTTTACGTGATTGGAAAACGATTTTCCATAGCGACGAGCATGAAAAATTGGTACCAAAAAAAAAAATAAATAAGAATAACTGTTTTAAGTTCCGAGTGGTGTGAAAAACGCGGTGCATACAAATTTTCGATTTTATTGCCAGGGAGATGCGAATGATAATTTTGGTTTTTTTTTTTTACTGCTCAAGGAGTAATTGTCAACATGCTCCTCCAGCAGGCTGTCTAGCAATGCATTCTTAATAACCTTGTAGCTTTTATGGGCAAGTTGAGGCAGCCAGTCAATAAATTTTCATTACCTTAATTCATGTTTTATGCGCGGAGTTTTGCCGTTGCCCTCAATCTTTGAGTTTGCAGAGTTTTTTTTTTTTGTACTTTTGAAGTGGTCACTTGGTGTGGAGCTAACAGGCTAAATCCCTAAATTTATGATGTCTGTGGTCAATTCGAAACATATGGCTGCCGTTTGGGTTGTTGGGTTCTCTCCTCTAGGGGCCGCCATAAATTGGCTGGGGTGGGGAAAGTAGGGTTATGTGTTATTTTAATACTGTTTTTTTTTTTTTGGTTTTTGATTGCGTGGACCAGTATAGGAATGGTTTATAACCGACGCCATAAAAGACATAAAAATTTAACTAATTTTTTAAACTAGCCATAAAAATATGCAAATTTGGGTTCTAAAATGGCCATAAATTTTGGAAGTGAAAAGAAAATGCAAACAAATATAAAAATATTCCATAAATTTATATAGTCATAAAAATGTCTGAAAATTTGATCCTTGGGCTATTGAAACTAATGTTTTTCTAACGGAGCTCTCTAACACATTTTTAAAAGTGTTAAGATAGATTATTGGAATTTTTTCAGCCAGCTCTGATGTGCTCGACGTCGTTAAACTATGTTTTACTATTTTAGAAATGTGATTATGTCAATTTGCTAAGGAATAAGAGACTCAGCGACCTAAAATGAAGTTCAAAATATTGTTTTTATCTCGATCTTTGAATTGAAATATTAAGTACTAGATCGAACTTGATATAAGTACTAAATTCAATTCTGCAAATTGTGTATTAATACGAGCAGGCGGATTTCAAGCTCAGATCCCTACTTGATAATCGAATTAAAGCTTGAGCACGAAAGTCTCTTTTACCAATACAGTGAGGCAAAATGGGTACACACACATACGGAAAGGCTTTTCCAAAAAGTCAAAGAAAAGCTGGCATGAGAAGGAAACTGAAGTCTGCTAAAGAAAAACCAAGAGCCCGGTAGGTTCTTCTTGTGAGAAGCATATTTTGGGTTAATATCTAGTTGATTATAATTGAGAGCTTGAGGAAGTCCTTTTCGATTTGAATAGAGTTCGGGCCCAATTTAATCTCTAAAATCAAACATGAATGTTCTTAATCAATATCAGGCCATCTTAAATCAGAGGAGGATTTGAAAAAAATCGGCCACAAATCCGATATCGTTTTGCATTATTTAAAGCCCGGATTGTACGGATTTTCTTTTCTGTCTACTGCTCACACTTAAATCTGACCAATTTCCTCATTGAACTTTACTTTTCTCTGTGAATATTTGGCAAATTTGTTGGCTGGCTTTTAGCCTTATACCACTCCCATACAACTTTAAACCCTCCCACTTAAATTTATTCCTTCAAATGTAGAGCATTTAATACGCTCCGAGAGACCTCAAGCGGTATGGTTTGTCCCTCCTTTCGTATGATTTTCATATTCCATGTCAGCTTTTCGAAACAAAATTTATGACCTAGTCCGAGGTGAAGTGTCCACCTGCCTCTTGCCACATGCGAACATGCACATCCACTTCCACTTGTTGTTCGTCCCGGGTAGATATTTTCTCTGTGTCATTTATCATATTTAATGTCTTTGACTGATTATATAAAAAGCTACCTGCGTTGCTCTCTACTAATATTTTAGCATCAGCTTCTAGCGCTGGACGATAACTCAGCCTTAGCCTATGTATAATTTATACGAGTATATTTTTGGCCATTTGGCATATTGGCCACATGAAATTTATGTGCAAAAATAAAATAACTTTGCTGTAGAAGAAATGAAATATAAATCTGTTGTATATTTAAAGTGCGGACAGTGGCCAAACTAGAGCATAAACAAACCTGTCAGCTGCTGGGAATGGCAAACTGTTTCCTTCAAATATCCGTGCACTTCATTTCCTTTTCCTACCCACTGCTTCATTTAAGCTTATTGAACTATCCGATTTGTGCATCAATTGCCATTCTAATGCGAAAATAGATGCAAATGCAGCTAAAAGATTCATCGGGTAAAACTTACCTTGGGTCAGGTCAGGCAAGGAGGCAAAAAACTTTTATGCTAAGTTTTGGCAAATGCTTGCCAAATCAATCGATAAATGAAATGTAATCCTCTTTTTCTGTTGTTCAGGTACGAAACGTTGCAGTGGAACTGCATCTGTGTTTTGTATAAATTTTAATGCCACGCTATGAGGGATTCTTTCATGTAGCGTCCTCGCCCGCCCACCGCTTTGAAGGTGGAAACTTTTTAGTCATCCATTCAATGGGGAAAATATTTGCTACATGCCAAAAGTTTTGCTAACATTGAAAATAAAATACCCAAAAAAAACACATACATAGGTGAATTGTTTTTGAAGGATTAGGCAACACGAAGATGGAAATACCCTAATGGAGGTGAAGAGAGAATTATATTTGATTCCATCGAATGGGATGGGATGGCCGTGTTCGCTTTTAGCTATGCAGACAAAAACAATTTTTTCCGAAATGTCCAAGTAATAGATGGATTTGTTGACAAATCTACAAACGGTAATTTTTTTTTAGCATATCATGAGTATATTTTTAGGTCATTATTATAGCTAATAAAAATATGAGTATTAAACCTAAAATATGCTAAAAAGAATACGAGTACTAATCCAATAATATTCTTAAAAACAAATGATTATATATTATTATATAAATGAAGAATAAAGTTCTGAAGAATCTGTCGTAGTGTAGAAGTAAGAAATTTGGTAACGTATCTAAGATACCCAAGTTCTAGTCCCAGAAACGTTTGAGTGGAATTTTTATTCCCTTGCAAAGGGTATTAGTGTATGTTTGTAAGGCATAGAAGAAAGCATGTCCGACCACATAAAGTATATATATTCTTGATCAGCACGGCGAGCTAGGCTTAGCCTTGTCCCTCTGTCCGTACGTCCGTCCGTGTGATTCTATGTGGTTTCCTCCGTCAGTTCGAAAGCCAACTTCACCAAAATTTCTTCAAAATCTTTTAGTACAGATCTTTTATCCAGATCGGATAACCATAACATATAGCTGTCATTGAAACTATCGGTCGAAAAACTAGTTTTAGCGCGAAAACCTTTTTTTGTTTTCAATGGAAATGTTCTTAAAACTGGCATTTATTTATTTGATATACTTTCACACAATTCTACTAAGTTTGGTCAACATCGGTTGACTATAGCATATACCTGCAGTACGAATGTTCGGTCGAAAAAGATGTTCTATTTAGAAAAACTTTTTGTTTTAAATGGAATCGACTCCAAATTTCTTGCATGTTTGTTTGTTAGGCTTTTGCATGATCCCACTAAGTTTGGTCAAAATCGGACATCTGTATAACATAGCTCCCATAGAAAAGTAAGGTCAAAAAGGTAGTTTTAGTAAGAAAAAACTCTTCTACTGCAAGCAATCGATTTAAGATAAAACCACTTGAACCTTGTTCCCAAATGCAGATAGCAGTTCAAAGGAACAAATTGAATCTGCTGCTGGGTTTCCTGGTTTCAGGATAAGTCATCATTAAATGCAACTCTATATCAGGATCAGAAAATACAGCTTTAAACTGGGCCAGACCTTAAGCAATCTCAAAGTCTGAAGAATGGTCGTTTTAAGATTTCAATCCTGTTTGTTTCTTAAAATTACTTTGTACTTTTCTTCTAGTTTGCTTTTAAATGAAATTAAATTTTCTTTTCCCTGTCAACTTTCCAACCAAACCGCACTACCCTTTCTTAATAGCTTTTACAGCAAATACATAAGAAAACACTAGCAGAGGCAGTGAAAATAGAGACAAAAATACGAATCGAGTCGAAGGCTAAAAATGTTTAGGTAGCAAATGCGGCACGTGACAACTGCAACTGTGAAAGTTTCTTGTGTCGTTTCACATCGCGCATACGTCGCATGGCCCACCGGGATGTGGGGTAAGAAGGAGAAGCTACCTCTCCTCCAACCCTGACGAACATTTTCACTTCTTGTTGTCTATTGAGCAATATGTTTTATTTTTATCGCAAATTGGTTGACTTGCAGGCCGTAAGGGAGCCAACGTGAGGGATTGCACGGAGTCTTGTTTTTTATGTGCATTTAGCCAAAGTCTGCAGAAAGGGAGAAGTGGCCCCCAAAGCAATATTCATGAACTGAGCTGGCATATGTATGAGAATGTACAAGTAGAAGCAGAGTGAAGGAGGCCTAAAAAGCGTCAAATGTTTGACTTGATGTGATGGGTTCTTATGTTTTTCCTGAGGCCATTGACACGCTCGAAGGAAGAAAGTAGTAGTCGATGGCCATTAAGCTGGTGGGGTGGGGGTCAGTTGGTATGGCTTGCAGAGGACAGTAAAAAGGTACATCAAGTGGGGATGGTAGGTTGGGTGTGAACGATTAAGATGGTGAATGTTGGGACATGAACGAATCAATTCACAATTCTCAATCATCCAAGACGGCAATCTTTTTAGAAGGTTCGGTTTGAACCCATTGGCAAATAGTATTGATTTGACTTACTTTTCTTTGGAAAGTTTGAAATTTTTCAGCTTGTCTAAAATAATAAATTTAGTACAATTATTTATGTGGATTACTAGGAGAAGAGTCCCTTCGAATTGCAACAACAATTGATAAGGCATGATCGAACTGTAATATACCATTCTTCAAAGAAGAAGGTTCGCTTTGCTTAACTTAAAATGTCCTATCTTCAGATCCACCAATCTGCATAAATTTTGATTTTACTCTCCCCATTGAACAATACTTCTTGGCCCATTCCATGGCGTTATCTGTAAGTAAGCATTCCTTAACTTCTAATCTCGCATTTCTAAACTGTACCGCACACAACACAACAACATGAGCCTCAATGGCATCAATTCAAACTGTCATTTCCCTACTCTCTCTCTTTCCGTCTGCCCACCCCACCCCTGCACCCGTTGCTTATTATCCTTGACAGGCGCTCACGTAGCATTCATGGCCTTAAAGCGACGCATCCTTAGCCTATTTGTGGAATATGTATATATATACATTTTTTTTTTCTTGTGGGCGAAATGTCAATGCTAGTTATAGCTCTCTAAGTGTATGTGTGCGATTGTATGTATATATATAAATTTTTTCCAATTTTGCTGATGGCATTTTAGGGTCCTTCGAGAGCTGGCTGATAAAAATCAGATGAAGAAGACGGCGGCAAAAATTGATGGCACATTAAATTGGAGCCGAGCCTCCTTCAGGAGTCTATCGATGCACATGGAATGGCTCAATATGTTTGTGATAGGCTTTTTATTGTCCTTGCAATAAACCCTGGAACCGGCAGCAGGAAGAAGTGTCAAGTAGTTGTTTGCCAACGAGGAAAAACCCAATTTTCTGGCTCATAAATATTTGTTTAAACTCAATGATAACAAACTTTGATTCATTTTTCCCTTTTGGGTCCTGCCGTCAGAATGTTGTTTATACGAGAACATCATAAAGTGATTTCATGTATTTTTTACTCTTTTTTTTTTTGCCAAGTACATACACATACTCACTCGCTCGCTTTTCCTTTTATTGATTTATAATGTTTGCCATATTTTGCCGGCGTAAAAATACTTTGCATATATTCCACTCTCTCCCTTTGAGCACAGAATATGCAATTGAATTCGTTTGATTGATAGGAAAAGTATGAACATATGTATTCTGTTATTCCATTTCATCGTTTTTGTTTATTATTTAAAAATTGTTTATGGATTTCTCAATTTACACACTTTTTACAATTGCACCGATTGTTGTTGCTATTTTTTTTTGTTGTTTGACAAGTCAATTGGGCCAAAGGGGTTATTTATGTATAATTAAGTGTAATTTATTTTCAATTACTGGTTGATAGGTGCGAGTGGTTTCAATAATCATAATTATAATGATGATGAGATGATGACCAGCTGTCGAATTGCCACTCAGCTGAGAGAGATTATAAATTATTGAACGAAGCCAAGGGAATGCTGCAGATGGAGTGAGTTTTTGTTTGACAGTGAAATGGAGGTCATTTAATTGAATATTCACAATTGATAAAAACATATCTTATAAATGCCCAGAAAAAAGGGGGGAGATAACAAAACAAAGCTATTTTCAGATAGAGCTCGCATGCTCTATATATAGTATATAAGAAAATCGCATACAATAGATCATCTCCCTTTTTAGCATAATACTCACTTATAATAAACAAATTTTAATTATTCCAAGACTTAAACCGATTGTTTGTAAGATTAAACTTAACTTAATAAATGTTGTAAGACTTGCATTTTTCCATAACTTTAACCGAATACCAAGCAAAAGAGGAAGCTCCTTTCAGTATTTTGTTCATGGTTTTCTGGGAAAAACATAAAAAGCTGATTTATTTGTTGGCTGGTATGAACCATAATGAAGGTTTCTGGGGCTGCAAACCGGTTCAGATCCAGCTCTGTTATGGACTAAAGACTTTCAAAATGTTAAACTTTATTGGTATTTAATTTTCAAAACTTCCTGAAAGCGTGCAGAGTTATAGCTACTTCCAATTGATCCCCAAGCGCCCAAGACCGCCTCTGGTTGATCTGAATTCATTGAAAAATCATTTTAAATGTATTCAAAAAAATGTTTTTACACAAATTAAACAAAATAAAACGGCTAAACACCATACTGACAATGAAAAATAATTAACAAATATCTGTGATTATTAAAAATGGATGGTCTAGATTGTCTGTACAGTACTTTTTCAAGGGCCTGCTTGTCCTTGCCTCCTTCTTATCAGCAGAATGAATTCTGCAGTCGTACTTCAAGTCGCTTTGCATGTTCGTTTAATAACAGCTGTTCATGGAATCAGTACTTGGGGACTGCTAGGTATGCTACATCAAGTCGCTTATCAAGTAGAATCCTTTGCGTGCTTTTGAGTTCCATTTAAGCTGTGCTTTCACTTTTCTGAGATGTCATACAATGTGCACGAAAAATACCTTTGTTTTCTGAGAGTAGGCTGTCAAAAAAATCATATGAGAACTCCGATCTCTTAGATTAACTATTCCACTTGTGTGATATGTCGTATGGGAAAACTCATTTAAGATGTCACACAAGTGGAATTACACTTTAAGGAAGAGTGAAAGGTATATTATTTTTTTAAAGGTTAAGTGTAAATTGAATAAATGTTTAATAGATGGTCACTGGGCGATTTTCAATTATTTTCAGACAACAATTCTCTTATCAATTCACTAAACTGATTAACAGATAAGACAAGATGTCTTATGCAACCACTTTGTTATATGACAGTTAAACGAAATTTTCATCCGATTTTCTTCGTTATTAGCTAAATTGAGCTTTTCCAGATAATATTAATATCTGGCAAATGACAAAAACAAACCCACTGAAAACCAAAATGTTCTTTTCACAAGAAATAGTTTTTCGACTGATCGTTCCTATGGCAGCTATATGTCATTTGATTTTGCAAAAATTTGGACAGTTGTGCGAAAATATATTGAATAAATAAATGACAGCCATCAATGAGAGCAGGTCAGAGCTAGTTTGCATAACTTTACTTCGCAGCAGAAAGTCTGGAATTAATCTCTCTCACATCTCGGTTCGTACCTTAAGTACATATTACAGCCGGCCTCATTAAAAACCTTAAGATTTATGTGTAACCCCATCTGGGAACCACCTACCTAAGGCCATATTTAGTATTCACGATTAATTATCGATATGTCAAAGCTTTGGTAAAGATCGGCTGAGCGCAACGCAACGAAACAGAAACTGTCAGAGGTACCAAATATTTTGCTTGTATCCTTTTTCTAAATTCTGATATTTTTGTCTTTTAATACTCCCAGTTTATATATATCAAACTTAATGCCTCAAAATATCAGATTCGTTATATTTTTGTGTCCATGTAAAATCAAATTTTGTTTTATTCTTCAAAAATCATTTGAGCTCGAATTCAAAATGCTTTTCCTTAATGCTGTGCCTTAATTATGTTTCCACAATCCCCTGCGCTTGATTAGTTCACTTGTAGCTTATTCTGTAAATAGTCCCTTCATTTGGCTAATAAACAAAAACCATTCAAATGCAAAAACTTCCACAAAAAACCTTCTCTCTTACAACGTGGCCAATTAATGCTCACTTTTAGACAAATTTCCTAGCAGTTTTCAGCACTTTTCCTTTACTTCTATGCCCCTTCCTTGGTTACAACTAATTTAGTTGAACGAAAATTGCATTGTTTGCTTTAGGGGGAGATCTCGAAACTTGCAATACATTTCCCTCCCGGCTTAACATTTCTTTAGAATTTGTTTGTCTCTGTGTGTGTGTGTGTGTGTGTGTGTGTTGCCTTTTTGTTTTCGGGGTAGAAAAAGAACAACAGCTGAAAATCCCCAAACAAGCCAAAATCATTAGCAACAAAATTGCAGAGAGACGCCCTTTGAGTCCGCCTCCTCCCTAGACTCGTCCATGCAGACTTAACATTTTAATTTAATTTGCGTACAATTTTTTTGTTGGCTCTGTTGACATTTTGTTGTTGCCGGCTCCGCCCGAACCTCAGAGATTGGGTAAAACTGGTGCATATCTCTCGCTGGGTTACGTATTTTGCATATTCCTTTGTTTTTTTTTTGCTCTTCTGGCTTGCACTGTTTTTTTGTTGGCTTGTTTTTTTGGCTTGCATGTCTCATCCTGTGGCAAATCCTTTTGCCTGTTGTCACAATCAGAGGCAAGTTTACTGGTTACCAGACACGACAAAATGCTCAGTGCCGCTTTTAATGCGCATTTGACATGCAAATTTTATTTAATTTTCTGCTTCAAATGATATAGACCTCTACATGAAAATCTAGTCTACACGGGGAACAATTTTGAATGGATACAACTTTGTCAGTTACTCGAGTTGTCCCCGGCACTGGCTGTGTTTCACAGTGTACTCCAGTCCACTTCTTTGTTGCGCTTTTAATTACGCAACAACGACAACAATCGCAAAACTCTCATGTCCTTTGGGGGCGCATGGCATGGAATTATGTTTGAAGTTACCCCTCTCCAATTTCTCTTCACACCTCTCCGCCACTTCAGCCGGGTGTGTGTTAAAGCACACGCGAGGCCAAACTTTAAGCAAAAATCAATATTTTTTTTATATGACTTTCCGCTCGATGCCGTCAAAAGGTTGCTAAGTGAGTTCAAGTTTCCCCTCTTTGGTTATGTTTAGGCATTTACCTCATACAAACACACACACACGCGCATACACACACACACAGCCACAAATCTTCCAACCGGATGCGGAAATGTGTGTTCGTCGGCGGTTTTCTACCTCCCCCGAATACCAAAAAAAAAAAACTTCCCAGACGCCAATGCCAGACAAGCAACATTTTCGAGCCGCCCTCGAACTCTACAGGCATCTCATTTTCAGGGCAACCCCATATTTACGCTTGTTATGATTATGCCCTTACCGGGTGGGCAATAGTCCTTTGGGAATTTGAGTCAAGAACACATTATTTTTCACATTCAAGAGTAAATCAAATACATGGAAAATACGAACTTAGATTTTCCAACTTGCAAACAGATCCGAACGATGCCTTCGTCTTGAATTTTGTTTAAAAATTCGACTAATCCTGTACTAGTCCACAAATTGTTGTAAGTGCGGATCGTACTTTACAACCGAAGAAGAGTGTAAAGATAATACAAACGGAGAGCACAAACGAGAAAGCTAAGCCGAAGTTTTTATACCCTTGCAAGTGCTCGCTTTAATATTTTCAAAAAATACTCTTTTTCCCATTTTCCGACCGATCGTTCGTTTGGGAGCTTTATGATATAGTCATCCGATTTGACCAAAAATTTGTAAAAATTATGTAAAAGCATGAGAAACAAACAAATACAAAATTGCAGGATGCTACCATTAAAAACAAAAAAGTTTTTCTAGCTAAGACTGTTTTTTAGACCTATCTTTTGTATGGCAGCTATACCATATAGTTGTTCGATTTTAATAAAACTTTGTAGAATTATAAAAAAACATAGTAAACCTACGATTACGAAGTTTGGAGACGTTTTCATTGAAAAGAAAAAAGTTTTTCTCACTAAAACTAGTTTTCCGACCGATTTTTCCCATGGGAGCTATGGGATATAGTCATCCGATCCGGTCGGAAGACTCTGTGCAAAATTTCAGCTCGAAAGCTTCAAAACTGAGAGACTAGTTCGCGTAGAAACAGACAGACAGACGGACGGTCAAAGCTCAATCGACTCAACTCGTCACCCTGATCAAGAATATATATGGTTTATGGGGTCGGAAATGAATATTTCTACGCGTTGCAAACTTCTGGGCAAAATTATAATACCGTTTGCAAGGGTATAATAAAAGGGTAGGGCTTATAAATAAATGTTCTATATAGATATAGGTTTTAGACGAAGAAATCGATTATATGAGCATAGACAATGCTATTGTGGGCTAAAGTGCTTATTACATGATAAGTACCAAAAAACCAAATGCTTATTGCCACATTCTTTACTATGATTTGGGTGTTATCCCTCGAAGGCGCTTGATGGTCGTGTGAGCATAGATGCAGACGTTCTTGTATATAGTAGGATTGATCTATTTGGACTAGATAGGTTTTTAATCATTCAGAGGATGATAAGTTTTCAAATCTTTTCTTAATTCAAAGGTAAATATCTGCCCTTATCGCTTGAAAAAATATTTTGAAAAATTCGAAAGAAAGTATGCATAGGGCTCGCCCGAAGTTTGTACTCCCTTTCAGCACGTTTTGTTTCTTCCGATTTCTCATCTCCTTGATAGCAGCCATGTGTTAAATAAACTCACAGTTTTTCTTTGTTATATATGAAGAAGACTATGTAGATGGTGAGATATTGGCCCTTAGTAAATCAGATACAATTAGAAGATCAGAAATCGTATAAATCATAGTATAAATCTTTCCTAATCTTTCATATTTTCACCACGAGAGAGCATCTCGTATTCCTCGGATATTTTTTTTTTTTTGGATTTTCGCCATGTTGTTTACATTTTTCATGTGTATGGTTTGGCCATTCTCATGCCAAGCCTTTACCTTATTATGGCAGCGGCATTAGCTCCCATTGCCACGAGTCACTGTTTGATGTTTGGGCCATGTGAAGCAGCTGGAGCAGCCGGTTACCCTTTTGTGGGTGAACCTCAAACCCAAAACTTTTGTTTGACTTTTTCTGCACGTTTTGGTTTTTTCGCTATCGCAGGCCAGCCTTTGGCCAAAGGTGGCGTTAATTTTACAGTCTGCACACGTTTTGACCCTTGCCGAAAGTTTTTGGCCGGCTTCAGATGGGTTTTCCCTCTCTGCATTTTTGTTGTTAGTTTGTTTTGGTCTGCACATTTTCCAGACGATATGTTGCCGCCATATTTAATTTGTTGCTAGTTTAGGGGAAGGGGTGGGCCAAGGCTGGCGGCCGGACTTCCGCATCCGTTTCACAGCATTTTTTTTATCAGCTCCCAGCTCCAGCTGCGGTTAGTCCCTTTCCCTGGAGGAGGCAAATGCATCAAAAAATAAACCGAAAATCTGGGCTATAAATTAGCTGGGCAAATTTTCAGCAGAGAAACCCATAAAAAAGAGAAGAAAAACACACTGTTGACTCAGTTTACGAGCTTACGAGCAGCGAATTAGACAGGCAAATGAGTTTAATCTAATTGAAGAAGGGTCCGGCTCAAGGGTTAAGTTGAGTAATGGTCAGGTGAGGTTAGGTTTGAGGTAGGGCGAGAGATTGTTAATTGGGTAAAGGTAGGCTGTGATTAGATGGGGGTGTCCCAGGGGTGTTTTTAGTTATAGTTGATGCTGGTTGGGTTAAGTGATTTATTTAAATGGAAAAAATGTAAGGGAAAAGTAAAACAGCAGGTAAAATAAGAGAATATTCTGAGTAAGATTGTGCTAAAAAATGTTCAAGTTTTAAAGCGAATGAAAATGCTCACTAAAGTCCTATTATTCCATAAAACTGAACCTGAAATTTAATTGCAAAATGCTCTCCACTCTCACCACAACTGTAGCATCAAGTCCAGCTCCAACTCGTAACTTCCTGTGTTCTAACAGTTCTCTCTGTGTCTGCCTCCGCCTCTGACCCACATCATCTACCCATAACTCGCTCAACAATGTATTCAATTAAGCCAAAAAGATAGACGAAGCTGGCAACGCGCTGAGGCTGCAGCTAAAACCCTGTAGCGCCCAATTAACCAACATGTCGACAACTTCTCTTCCTTTGGCCAACTCGGCCAACTCGTGTACATTCTCGCCTCGCATGTAAATCAAATGCAGTTCAAAGTTGAAAATGTTGCAGCAACAAGCGGAAAAATCTCTTTTTTTCTGGTGTGTGTGTGTGTGTTTGCAGCCTCCGCACTCGGTAAAGTTGATCAAATCTTCACCCGAAAGGGGGGCGCAAAACAAAACCTTCCCCCCAACCCTTTCGCCATCCCAATTCACTGCAGACAACAAAGTGAGCGCCAAAAGTCGTAAGCCAAATCGCATAAATAACGCCCTCGGGCTAAAAACTTGGTTGAGTCCAGTAGGGCTCCTCCGTTAGGCGCGCGCGCGTAGGTGGAACCGCACACATTTCCGTTTGGCCACGCCCACGTTAGGCCCATTTATCACGTATACGCAGCAGCGTATGGTGGAAGCCCAGAGGGCGCCACAAAGTCTCAAAGTGCATTGCCTGCTGCCTGATGCCGGCCACTGGCCAAGCGCATTGCAAATTTCCGCAACTCAACGCAAAAACGCGAAATGCATTGCAGGAAGAACAGTCGGAAACTTAAACAAGCGGGAGTTTGTGTGCCGGGCTATATAATTTTTGAAATGCAATTAATTATGCTCTGGAAGTGGCTTTTATGGGTTGGAGGCGAAAGCTTAAGTGATTAAACGAATCAAAGTTAACTGAATGCTTTCTTTATTTTTTGAAGTATAAAATTACCTTATTTACAGTAGGAAACTGAAAATTGGAGTTCTGTAGTAATATGAAAATTATGTTAATTCTATTTAGAAGAATCGTTAGTTAAATTTTGGTTTGGTGATTATCATATTACTAATTTGAACTGAAGTGGTAATGTTCAATTCAATTCTACAAAAGTCAGACATAAAAATTATCTACAAATGTTTACATGTTTCTTCTGGGCTTCTAAATCAGTGTTAACCAGCCCATAGCAGCTAGATTCCGAAGTCACTTGGCTTTTTCACACAAGCGTTAGCCCATCTTATGAATCGGTGAGCACAAAACAGCAAGTAAGTCAATAGTTATATTTTATGCTCACCAACACAAGCACATTTTTAAGTCTTCTCTATTTGCTCGGCCCTGGTAGGAATGCCTGAACCAATCTTTAGGAAAATTTCACTACAAAGCGGTTCCTAAACAAGGGTAGAAATTCTTATACAAATTGAGGCGTTTCAAAAAGATTGATTGGATTTCCACCTTCGGATTGAAATCTCAAGCTCAAGCATATTTGTAGGCGGTGCAAAATATGTCAATATTGAACACATGTATTTCAAATGATATACCTTCGCTGATAAAAAATCATAGAACTTATTCCAATTGTTGATTTTAAAGCTAAGAAATAGTATTTTACGATAATACAAAGTGATTCATAATATTGTATTTTCACTTGGTAAGATATCATTTGAGATGGGTGAATATTACCTAAGTTTAGTTTAAGTAGGCCATTAAAAAAGTTCTAAGAGAACTCAGATAGCTTACTTCTCATGCAGCTTTTCAAATATTTTTGTGATTTTCAGATTGACTATTATAACAGAAACTTTTTCGAGATGTAAAATAAAAATAGAAGAAAGTAACTTCGGTTAGACCGAAGTTTGTATACCCTTGCAGCAGGTTTTTTCTAACTATTTTAAAGAACATTTCCACTGAAAATCAACAAGTTTTTCTCAATAAGACACTTTTCTGACTACTTTTGTATGACAGCTATACTATATAGATGTCCGTTTTCGACCAAACTTAGTGGAATCATGGGAAAGTATAGCAAACTAAGAAATACAAAGTTTGGAGGCGTTTTCTTTGAAAACAAAAAAGTTTTTCTCACTAAAACTAGTTTCTCGACCAATCATTCAAATGGCAGCTATAACCAATAGTCATCCGATTTTGACAAAACTTTGAAAATTTCAAATTTTCAAATTTTGAAGGTGTTTCCATTGAAAACAAAAAAGTTTTTCTTACTAAGACTATTTTTTTAACTATACTTTTCTATGGCAGCTATATTATATCGACCAAACTTGGAAGAATCATGGAGAAACCTTAAAAACTAGTAAATACAGTTATAACGAAAAGTTTAGACGTGATAGAACAGTTTCGCAAACAAATTTGTCATCTTGAATTGCGACCAACTCTTCAATATACTGGATCTTGTTACCTAGTGTAATTATTTGTGGCTGGGATCGGGTCTGGTCCGCTAGAAGTGCCTTTAAAAGAAAGCTTTAGCACAACCGACCACCTTCACCAGATACTGGCGAATGCTGTGCTTACTGCTGGCTATAAAAAAGCTTCTCAAACTTTGCATTTTATATTCAGAATTAAACTGTAGGTGTTGTGCTTTTGTGCGAAAAAGTTAAGCACATAAGAATTTCATACTTGTATTGAGAATTCATATTGGATATGGAAGTGGATATTTCAGGGCGGATTCCATAAAACTCACTTGGTTAGGTAAGGTAGTTCCGGCGGAACCCAAATGAACCCAGATAGACCTTAGGGTTCTTAATAAGGACGGGTGAGAAAACTCACTAACAAGGTTAGAAAATTAAAAGCTGAAGTGTATTCAAGGACATTTGCTTGTGCTTATATTATATTATATTCTCGTTATTAACCTCTGTGTTCTTTCATTTTTCAGAGTGTTTCATAAAAACTAGAGCCATGCTCGTCCTTATATGGGATTCTTTAATGAACGCATTATATTATTTTTGCTCTTTAATCACCAAAAATACATTACAAACTGTGTTGGAAGCTTCTCCTGATACTTATTCTGTTTCAAATTACGGTCATTACTTTTGTAAGAATCTCCAGAGTCATTTCAAGAGTTTAACCCAAACATACGGTTAAAAATGATTAACTAGCTCCCTTGGCATCATCCTACCTCCGATTTTATTTGATTAGCTTAGATGGCTAACAGTAACAATCGATTCTCTTGGGCATTCATTTTCGCTCTCAATTGGCTGGACTAAATCCCCGTGAAAAAGGGGTAAATAAACTTCAACTTCATGTATCCCATTCAGCCTGTTGTGACATTCAACAGATTGAAGAGTCTCGTAACGTGTTCTGATCCTGTTCTGGATGTGATTGATTGCCCCAAACGAGGCAATCTGATGCTGACCAACCCCCGCCCAGTACTCACACTCACACACCCACCCCACTCCAAACGCCACCCTGGACCATTTTTCAAAAATTTAATTGAGCTTTTGGCCGCTGGCCGGTTTAAGTAAATAAATGCATTATTTATGAGGAATTTCCAATGGAAACGCAAAACGGCCTAGCCACA
The DNA here is from genome assembly GCA_035044965.1 of Lordiphosa andalusiaca. NCBI lineage: Eukaryota > Metazoa > Arthropoda > Insecta > Diptera > Drosophilidae > Lordiphosa > Lordiphosa andalusiaca. Next base: position 149,934 of record JAWNNM010003109.1, read on the forward strand.
AAAAAATGTTCATACTTAAGGAGTGTACGGGGAGGACGCTTGCCCAACTAGCAGCAAATGAGCTGTAAAAATTGTGCACCAGAGGCACCCAACGAAAATGTAAAGTTTTAATCAAGAAATTTACTTGGGGCCTTGTGGAGTCCCCCCCTCGAAACTAGACTCCGCATTAGTAAAAGCTTTTACATCTAATTAGACTGAACTGAACAACCCGAAAGGTACAGGGGGAAACAGTTGTATAACTTGACATTTCCATTTTGGTTTGTGGGTTGAAAGAAAGTTTTGAACTGAACTCTTCAGGGCCAAAGGGTTGTCAACTAACGCACTCAGATTTCTTCTTGCTGGTCAGACAAAAGTAAATACTTGTGAGTAACTGGAAAACCCTTTTTGGCTTAGAGTCCCTTTTGCATTAGACAAACACACACGTTCTGTGCTTACCCTTTTTTTTTCCTACGTAATTTGGCTGACATGTTCTTGTTTATTTTTTGGCTTTGTGTGGAAGAAAACATGCGAAACATGTCTCAAGTTATGCGGATTGATTTGTTTTTCTTTGTTTCTTTTTGTATTTTGTAGCTACAAATTAGATTGTTCCCTTGAATGGGGAAAGGTCAGGAGATTATTTATGCAGGATTGGACAAACGGCCCAACACATTCTTATGGGATTTAAGCAGACTAATTGGAGATATTGCTTATGGGGGAGATGTGTAGTTTGGCTTTTTTGTTGCAAATTCTTTGAGTTTCAAGATTCTTAAAGTGAAATGCAGTAAGTTTGAGAATTTGATTGCCTGAACATTCTTTAAATTTTCTACCGTTTTATTCGTTTTGTATACCCTATAATACCAAAGAGTATTATAATTTTGCCCAGAAGTTTGCAACGCATAGAAATACTCATTTCCGACCCCATAAACCATATATATTCTTGATCAGGGTGACGAGCTGAGTCGATTGAGCTATGTCCGTCTGTCTGCCTGTCTGTTTCTACGCGAACTAGTCTCCCAGTTTTAAAGCTATCGAGCTGAAATTTTGCACAGAGTTCTCTTTTTGCTGCACACTACTAATATGTCGGAACCGACCGGACCAGATGACTATATCTCATAGCTCCCATAGGAACAATCGGTCGGAAAACTATTTTTAGTATGAAAAACCTTTTTCTTTTCAATGGAAACGTTTCCAAACATTGTACCTATAAGTTTTCTGTGTTTTTTAATAATTCTACCAAGTTTTATTAAAATCGGACAACTATATGGTATAGCTGCCATACAAAAGATAGGTCTAAAAAACAGTCTTAGTTAGAAAAACTTTTTTGTTTTTAATGGTAGCATTCTGCAATTTTGTATTTGTTTGTTTCACATGCTTTCACATAATTTTACAAATTTTTGGCCAAATCGGATGACTATATCATATAGCTCCCAAACGAACGATCGTTCGGAAAATGGGAAAAAGATAATTTTTTGAAACTATTTAAGCGAGCTCTTGCAAGGGTATAAAAACTTCGGCGCAGACTAAGTTAGCTTAGCTTTCTCGTTAAAATATTTAAAATTATTTAATAAGTCACAAATATTAAGAATATTCAGTTATGTTAACTGTCAGCTGTCAATCAGTTAAAACCAAAAAAACTAACTCCATTGTCTTCCTCTATTTTTTCTCCCCACGTGCCCCTTGTTATCTATCATTATGTTTAATTTTATTCAATTTTCACACTAGAAAATATTCAATTTTACTTTTGGTTATCTAACAAGGTTCATCTGCATTTATCTTTTTCTCTTTTTGGAGCAATTTCATTTTAATTACATTAAATTATATATTCCAAAAAAGACAACAAAACAAGAAACACTTTCTTACAAAGGCTGAGTTGTGAGCAGGGGGAAATGAGGAGGAGGTGGCGAGAGCGAGCAAGTGGGAGAACGTCAAAGTTCGTTCACTTGTAAACATAAAATGAGCGTCCGACTGAAAACAACGGAAACCGTCGACAACGACGGCGACGGCGAGCAACAACAATGAAGAAAAAAGTCTTTTTTATGCGGCTCAACTTTGGCGCTTTTTATTAAACAAGCCGACGAAGAGACAGAGCAGAGTGGGGCGGGAGGGAGGGAGGTAGAGTGGGGAGGCTTAAGGTGAAGGAGCATAAGAAGGAACATTGCCGGTGAAACCGGTAACACTTGTTTCTCCCAGAGAGTGGCAAAGAGAGCGAGAGCTGAAAAAAAAATGTTCGTATGGTAAACTCGGAGAGGGGGGTCAGTCCCGAGATCGGCTCTGATGCAGGTGACAAAGACAAAAGTCTACTCTAATGTCATCATTATTGTCAATATAACAAGTTTATTGACTGTTTTTCTCCCCCTCCCGCACAACCCCTGGGGTTTGTCATTAGTGAAACGCCTTGGATATGCGAAGTTTGTTTGAGTTGCTTCATCTTAATTTTTTTGTCCTCTCCTCCTCCTCCTCCTCCTTTTCTCCTCTGTGCTAAGCGCAGATTAAACGCAAGTTAATGACTTAATTAAGTTCAAGTGCTGGCAAAAACTGTTGAATGAATGAGTGACTAAATGAATGAACGACTCAATGCGAGTGGCCAGACAGAGATGGATAGTGCTGAAAATTGTCGCATTAGGCCTGCTGCAGTAAATTGCCGCTGGAAATTAACTCGTGCAAATATGCCAAAGACACAAAACACCCATCAGCTCACAGAACGCTGCGCTCGAAGAATAATTGCCCCATAGATTCACAGATGGAGGAGACACCTAACGGCGAATGCTGAATGCATGAAAAGAGAAAATTAGCCTAGGAAAAGTTGAGAACAATAAAAACTATAGCGGTATCGATCAGAGATTAAAGTTGAATGACATTGAAATGTGCATTTAGGTCCTATTTGTCATCTTCTAAAAGCTGTCGCGAGTTGAGTGTATGAGAAGTAAGCCACCACAAAATGCTCATTAAGTTTGGGTTTTTAAACCGTTACGAGATATGCTGGAGATATTGCAAGGCAGCAATCTGGTTCGGAACCGAACTTGGGAGAACTGTTTTGATTAACTTTTTTGGGTTTCTTCAACCGGACCGAACCTGAAACGCACAATTCACATGCGGAAAAAGGTTTGGTTCAAACAATTACTTGTTTCCATTTCGTATTTGTAATATTTTATATTCTAAATGCGTTAAAATTGGGCTATAGTACCTGTTATGTGTCATAAGTACACATTTTACTTATAATTGCTAAAGATTGTCAGAAATGTAATCTGGTAAAAGGTATAGTAAGAGGTCTGTTAACAATTGTAGGGTATGTAAGGGATCACATGTTCTATAATAGTAACCAGTCATCCCAAGAGGCTACATCATCACGGTATAGCTAAGGACTAATTCAGTCGGTATCTATATTATTTACGGCTTCCCTAGCTGCGAATCTTTACTGAAGCGTGAGCCAAGTCATGAAGAATTCGTGAATGAAAAATGGAAAACCTTTCAAAAACAGCGAAGTTTGTATACCCTTGCAGCAAGTTTTTCTAACTAGTTTTAAGGACATTCTCATTGAAAAAAACAAGTTTTACTACTTTTCTGACTACATTTCTATGACAGCAAGACCTTATAGATGTCCGATTTCAACCAAACTTAGTGGAATCATGGGAAAGCATAACAAATTAAGAAATACAAAGTTTGGAGGCGTTTTCTTTGAAAACATAAAAGTTTTTCTCACTAAAACTAGTTTCTCGACCGATCATTCCTGTGGCAGCTATAGCCTATAGTCATCCGATTTTGACAAAACTATAAAGAATTGTGAAAGAGCTTATAAAATAAAAATATGCCAATTATAAAGAGGTTTACATTGAAATCCAAACAATTTTTTCTTACTAAGACTATTTTTCTAACCTTACTTTTCTATGGCAGCTATACCATATAGATGTCCGATTTCTATCAAACTTGGCAGAATCATGGAGAATCATTGAAAACTAGTAAATAGGAAGTTTGGAGACGTTTGCATAAAAAACAAAATAGTTGTTCTCACTAGAACTAGTTTTTCGACCGATCGTTCCTATGGCAGCTATATGTTATAATCATCTGATCCGGCCGGTTCCGAAATGCTTCCTTCTTTGTGTTACAAACATTTGGACCCTTTTCAAGGGTATAAAAATAAATGGAAAAAGTTTCTTAAATTTCGTTCCTTCATATGTGATCTTTTTGAATAATTCTACCACTAATTAGCGTATTTATCGAATTGAAACCAAATTGAACTGCAACGCCCAACGTTTTGTACAACTTATGTTTAGCCGATGCTTACTTGTTACCTCACTCCGATTATCAAAATCTATTTAAAATTTAAATTAATTCTTTGAACTTTGAAGACTTAACCATTTGTTGATATTTCTTAATGCCGACGACCTAATCAACAGGAGGCGACCGAGCAGACGCTACCAGCGTTTCGCCGCCAAGAAGCAAAACATGAAAAGCGGTTTACAGCATCCAAAACAAATGGTATAACAGCCCTGCTTTTGACTCGAGTGAGAGAGAGAGAGAGAGAGAGAGCATAATAGAGAGCCAGTGCTCCCCCGCTTGTAATGCACGAACGAATTCAAGGTCGGGCCTCCCCGCTGAAGAGAGCAGAGGCGCGCTCATATTCAGCAAGTCTCGCTCACCGAAAAACAGAAACACGAACCAGCTCTGCCGTTGCTGCTGCTGCTGCTGCTGTTCTTCAGTTTGTCAGCGTATGCCCTGCCATGCGGTTGTGCTCACGGTTGAATTTTCGGAACGTAGACGTAGCGTTAATTTTTGCGCGCAATTTTTGACGTAATATAGCGTTTGTTGTTGTCCGTCGGTTGCCGGCAAACAGAAAGGCCAAAGAAGTGAAGGAGAATGAAAAGTGATAACAAATGAAGAAATGTCTTTGTCGCAGACAAATTCTATACAAAAGTGTTAAGTGCTTCGGAGTGGGAGTTGCTTAAAAATTAGAAATCAAATATTATTCTAACTCCGCCAAGTGTAAATCTGAAGAGCAAATATGTGTGTCAACTAAGAAGAAATAAGCAAATCCAGTTATAATTAAAAAATATAAAAATAATATCATACCAGCTCATCAAAAAAGGTCAATCGCCAAATGCAAATTCTTAAAATGTGGCTACAAATTGTTCTGCTTTTACCCTCCCTCATCCACGGAGTTCAACGCTATGACCAAAGCCCCCTGGACGCCAGTCCCTATTATCGCAGCGGCGGCTCTTTAATGGCCAGCTCTGCCTCCGAACTCGGTGGCACTTCATCGGTCACCTCCCTGGATGGCTTTCCACATCACAATCGCTGTGAACCCATCACCATATCCATTTGCAAAAATATCCCCTACAACATGACCATAATGCCAAATCTAATTGGTCACACGAAACAAGAGGAGGCCGGGCTGGAAGTTCATCAGTTTGCGCCACTGGTGAAAATTGGTTGCTCCGATGATCTGCAGCTGTTCCTCTGCTCCTTGTATGTGCCGGTGTGCACAATACTGGAACGTCCCATACCGCCCTGTCGATCGTTGTGTGAATCCGCGCGCGTTTGTGAAAAACTAATGAAAACCTACAATTTCAATTGGCCCGAGAATTTGGAATGTACCAAATTCCCAGTGAATGGTGGTGAGGATTTGTGTGTGGCAGAGAATACCACCTCATCGACACCGGCACCCACGCGTAGTGCACCCAGAGTTACCACTAGGAAACATCAGACAGGTGTGGAGAGTCCACATCGAAATATCGGTTTCGTTTGTCCTGTTCAGTTGAAGACACCGCTGGGCATGGGCTATGAACTGAAAGTTGGCGGAAAGGTGAGTTGAAATGGAAAAAAAAAACGGATAAACCATGTGTAAAGTTAGTTGAATCCAGGGAAACAAACCGGTTCTGAACCGAACCGAAGCGATACTTTAACTAGTAACCGAACCGCAAACAGAACCGGCATTATAATGAAAATAAAAACAGTTTGGTTCTACGACTTATTTGGTTTTAAGTCAGAAGCTAAAATTAGATCTAAAAACCCTGGAATTAACCGAACCGGCGACTTAAAAACTGTGTGAACCGCTGAACCGAACCAGTTCTTATTTCCGAGCATGATAAATTCGAACATTATAAAAATTACTGAGAATAGTGAAAGAATATTTTGTTCTTGGTTCGAGATTTAATCGAGCTATAATATAATCTATAAGAATTCAATATAGTTTGAAATGTACTTCAAATATCCTAAAAACAGTCTTAACCTATGCCTAGTATTTCGGGAATGACAAAATCGATCTTGAAGTAAGAATTTCGTACAAATCCAGAGATCCCAAGTTCGAGTCTTCCCAGAGTTAGTCAAAACATTATACAAATTAATATAATTCGCAGTTTTTCAGAACCAAATTTAAAAGTATTCTACTTTTGGATACCAATACAAAGAAAATTAAGTACAGGTTGGCTGGCAATATTTTTAAATAAAAAAAAAAAAAGTTTTTAACTATTTCCAATGTTCAATTTAACTATTCCCCATATTATATCTAAAGTAGACAATCAAAATATATGCGAATTTCAAATTAAACGCTAAATCAATGGTGAAAAATAGTAAAATCAAAGTGTAAACATTAAAATATCACAGCGTTTTTCCCCCAGAGTGTACTTGAATCAAGTATTTTCGCACTCATCGTACTATTATTGTACGAAGTTCTTGGTTTTTTTTCTGAGTGCAGCACTTTAATTAGTGCTAAAGTGAATAGCAATAGAAGTCTTGATCCAAATTAATGGCAAAATAGAAGAAGAGATTTAAAAGGGACAAAAACAGAAGTAGTTCTCGGGGCACTCTTTATAATGACTTGGCAAATCCAATAAAACTTATAAGATGATAAAAAAGCTTCAGTTACCAAAACAGAATTGAGTTCAGCATTAAAAATCATTTAGAATCGCTACCAATTTGTCAATATATTGATACTTGTTGCCCCTAGTGTTATCAATTCATGCGATTCTTTCTATAAAATACTTATTCCTAGTCATAATATTGAGATAGCAATAAAATGTTCTTAAGAACTGAATATATTTTTGTATACAGGGAGTTTCGCTTGGACTTCGGTTCTGGAGGTAGAATATATAAATGGATGGGTTCATGGTCACGTTCAAGAAACCAAAAAAAAAAATGAGAAAGCTAAGCTAACTTCGTATAAGTTATAAGTTGTTATACCCTTGCAAGTGCTCGCTGAAATATTTTCAAACATACTCTTTTTCCCATTTTCCGAACGATCGTTCGTATGGGAGCTACACATAATAGTCATCCGATTTTGCCAAAAATTTTTAAAATTATGTGAAATCATGTGAAACAAACAAATACAAAATTGCAGGATGCTACCATAAAAACAAAAAAGTTTTTCTAACTAAAACGGTTTTTCAGACCTATCTTTTGTATGTCAGCTATATCATATAGTTGTCCGATTTTAATAAAACTTGGTAGAATTATAAAAAAACATAGTAAACCTACGATTACGAAGTTTGGAGACGTTTCCGTTGAAAAGAAAAAAGTTTTCTCACTAAAACTAGTTTTCCGACCGATTATTTCTATGGGAGCTATGGGATATAGTCATCCTATCCGGTCGGCTTCGACATATTAGTAGTGTGCAGCAAAATTTCAGCTCGAAAGCTTCAAAACTGAGAGACTAGTTCGCGTAGAAACAGACAGACGGACGGACGGACAAAGCTCAATCGACTCAGTTCGTCACCCTGATCAAGAATATATATATATAGTTTATGGGGTCGGAAATGAATATTTCTATGCGTTGCAAACTTCTGGGCAAAATTATAATACCCTTTGCAAGGGTATAAAAAGTCCGTTCGAATCAAATGAACTAACCAAAATAAACTAGTAAACTCAATCTTCAAATTAAACTGGAATGGCGAATTCTACTCTGCAGAACCGGTCTCAGGACGAATCCCTGTGAGACACCTGCTTCGCCGACAGCTAAAAAAAAAAGATAACTAAAATCTCTAAAACTCCAATAAGAAATGAAATTTCGTTCTTAAACTCTCCCTCTTTTTCGGCACATCTCATATAGTAGGTCAACTGTTTTTATGTCTTCATTTGAACTCGAATTTTTCAACAGACTCTCTCTCTCTCTCATTTTCTCTCACCTAATGAAGTGAAGACAAAAAATGCATATCCTGTTGCCTACATGCTACAACCATTTCAACCACCATCAGTGCATCAGCAGGAGGTCCTTTTTTGTTTTGCTCAACAAGTCACCCTGTTAGGCAACCCGCATTGCTGTCTCTCTACCTGACCGCCAGCAGGTAGAAATGATCTTGCTTTGGCTTCACTTCAAGTTGTAAAAAAGAGAACAAGAAGAAGTGGAAGAAAAACCAGTTCTCAAGTAATTTATAATGTCTGGTTATATTTTCAATACCGTTTAATAGCACGACCCTTGACTCGGATGATATTTCAGCGCATTTTCACATTGTATAATTAATTTTCCACCAACACCCCATACTTTTCCATCATCATCATCATCAGCGGCTGCATCATCATTCGATTCTGTTGTTTGTTTTTATGAGTAACGATCTGCTTTTCCACTTCTTTGGCCTTTCCTTTTTTGCGGCTATTTTAAACATTTTCTTGCCTTTCAATTGCTTTTCTTGTCTGTTTGTTTGTTTTTGTTTGTTGCCATGTGTAAAGCGCATTAAATACTTTGAGGCAGGATAATTCACACTTCCCTTTTCAGCTAGCAAATGTGCGTAGCTACATTTGGCTTGATTTGGTCTCGTTTTTTCTCCAAATCATCCGACGCCGCCGCGTGCTTAAATGCCTTTTTCAGAGCGAAGCGTGCGAAAGTTAGCAGCTTGCTTTTTGGGGGGGAATTTTTGTATCTTGATTGTAAATACGTGTACCTTTGGGTATGATACGGCTTTCGGCGGGGGGGGTGTGAGGCTTAATAAACCAGATAAAGCTTGTTTGCTAACGATAATGGAACGCTAAGAGAAGTGTGAACTGAATGGTTATTAGTACAGATAATGGTCATGGAATAAAACCATTAAGATGGTTTTTTGTGGGTATACAACTTTCAATCTTGAAGTAGAAGTTGGAATGAAGAGAGGCTTTCTCTTACAAAAAACTATACCGTGTACCCTAAGGCCTTAGTGGATGGAAGAGAGGCTTTCTCTTACAAAAAACTATACCCTGTACCCTAAGGCCTTGGTGTTATTCAGTCAATAATACTCTAATTATACTCGGTACAGAACCAAAATCCTTTGAGACTTTTCGATTCTTGAGCTGAACCTCATGTTGAACCTGAACCGGAAAATATGCATACGAAAATTTTTGGCTTAAAAATGAGCGTACGATAAGTTTTTAGCTTGAATTAGAGATACGCAACTCTTCATTTTATGTTTCATGATTTACAAAATTAACGTTGTAAAATGGCATGAAAAACCAGGCAGATATACGCAAGTTACTAAGCACTTTTGGTAGCTTTGGGAAAAGTTAAACACGACCAATATTTTATGATTCAAGATACAATTCATAACCTTGGACTGCAGTAATTCACATTGAACTTATCTCCATTTCAATTCAAGGAAAGTATAGCCCATTTCTGTTATATGTAGACGTTGTAATCCACCTTTTCTTTTTAAATTTAAGTAAAAACTCTGAAAAATTAAATTAATTTCGGAGAACAAAATCACATATACTTCCCTTTACCTTTCATTCGGAAGGTTCAATTTCCAATCACGATTTCTTACAGGCATCCATCCAACTTCGCCAGAAATATTTGCTGCGGAAGACTTCACATATTATTATTATTATTATAGACTGGTTTGGCTTCACATATCTTTTTATACAGATCTTTTAATACTCTGTACCGTAGGTACATAGAATATTATAAGTTTGTGCAAAAACTTATATAAAGTATATATATTCTTGATCAGCATCAACAGCCGAGTCTTGTCCGTATGTCTGTCCGTATGAACGCACAGATCTCAGAGATGGTAAGAGATAGAGGTTTGACATGTATGGGACATATGCTTCTTATGTCTGCAGGCAGATCGAGTTTATTTTCAATTTTGGCCACGCCCCCACCCGCCCCCGCAATTCATAAAAAACGTCATATCTCCCACAGTTTAAAAGATAGATGGTTTGTTCCTTTTAGACATATTTAGTAATTACGATAACTTATCGATTTGCCAAAGAAATGGAGAAGATCGGATAAACCGTTTTCGAGTTATGCTCAAAAGACTGTTCGCTGCTACTTTTTAGCGCAACTGCAGCATGAAAATTTATGCTGCGCGTATGATTTCTTTGCTACAGAGTTTGTTATAGTCGGGCTTGACCGACTTTCTTTCTTGTTATTTTAGGCACAAGTCGAAAAAAGTAAAAATCAGTCACCTTTTTCATAGAGAATCCTCTAAAAAGTGATCCTTCGCAATACTTCTATTTACTATATTAACTGTAAGTTTACTTATGAATTATAGATTGTCTTTAAAACTAGGGTCTAGAATATTATCACACCTCTCTCAAATAATGATATGATCCGGGGCTCAATGTTATATTTTCTCAAGTAAATTAAAAGCACTTGAAAATTACCTCTTTGAAAATCTTGAAAGTGATATCTTCGAGCATATAAAATCACTATTTTAGGATTCATGATTGATATTTTGATATTTTATAATGTCATTTTATCACAAAAATTAAAAAATATATTAGAAATGACAGATTAATCAACCTATACAACTTGCGCTTTTCTCTCTCTGCTCTTTCACGAATTGGCTTCATTTCTAAACCGAACAGGTGGGTTAAAACTCCGGAAACCACTTAACCGAATCAGTGCTAGTATCCAAACGGTTTGCATCCCTGATTAAAAAGGAAGTCCCTGGATAAAAACACTGCTCGACTAATTACTTTTAAAGGAACGACTAAATGTACTAAATATTTTGATATTCTTTTGCTTCTTGGTATTTTATGCTATGATTTTTATGTTTCTATGCAATCATTAAGTTTAAGTTCAGCCAGGAAATCGTTTAGGCATTGGTTAATGCTTAAGTATCTAAATTTTGTAGCAGTATTCTGTGACATTTTATAAAAGTTTAACTATTTAATGCAGATTGTTTAAAGGATATCAGAAATATTGCTGTGCTGTCTGGGTACTTGTTTTTACAACTTGTTACTCTCCTCTCAGTTTCGGTTTGTTTCTGTTTTTTTTTTTATTTTTCTGTCACTCAACCCACTCTATTCGTTTCGTTAAAAATGACTCGATTAAGTTTACCCTTCAATAGGCAACCCAACACACAAAATTAAGGCCAATGCCCCCGATTGATAGCTACATATGTAGACAAGCCGGCTGGCAGACACGCCCCCGTTGCCTCCCCCCACCCTCGAACAACCAAAAATAAATTAATCAAAGAGCGCGAAAGGACAGCACACCAAATCCTTCCATTATAGACAGATTGGGCGGAGTGGAGAGGTGGGATGGTTCAAGTTGTATAGAAATTCGTAAATCCATTAAAAGCCTCATTTAGAACGCTTTTGACGCATTTAGGGTCCTCCGACTGGTTTTTCCGGCCTTTTGGGGCTTGGGGATTATTTATAGGCCTTCATCTAGTTTTGGGCGGCGGCATATTTGTGGCCAGCCATTTTAATTGTTGTAGCCGAAGCCGATTTCTGTAATTGATTGTGCCACGTTTTCTGCTAGATTTCCATTCAAAAAGGGTTTTGCTCTTCTGATACGTTTTTGTTCATCTAAAACAGCCCTTTGAGACTTAACTCACTTGGCTTGGGGTTTGGGTAATTGATTTGTGATATTATTTTGAGTTTGATGTTGCCAAATAATTAACATAAGTTTTTGGCTGAACGAAGTTAACCTTTGATTAAGGATTGTAAATAGCATTAATATTTAATAACCTAAGTTGGCTACTGAGTTAAGAATAATTTAAGAAAATTCACTTAAATGTGTCTTGAGGCTAAGCGAATAAAACGAATACTCAAACTATGTCTACGTCGAAGTTGTAATACACTTATAGGAAGATATAGGAAAATATGAAAATCGGAGTTTCTGGTAAGAGAAATAATATACGAAATCAGAAATTTTGACAATACCAGCACATGCAGACCCTTAGAGGCTGATCCCAACGCAAACAAGGCAACAAATAATGAAAATAATTATATGCAAATATATATAATATATAAATATATATAAATATTATAATATAAATATAAAAAAAATATACAAATTTTAATACCTAAATTTAGTGCCTAAATTGTCAAGCTGTTCACACTTATGTCAACAGTAAAAATTTGGTAACACCAAAAAAAGTTGAACAATGTTGGCATAAACGGTCTTACAACATTTTCAGCTACTAGCGCTATTTGTGTTGTGGGTTAAAAATTGATCAGTTGAGGCTGATCAAGAGTAAATACAAGGGGTCGGAGTTGACTCCATACTTTTCCACAAACTTAGTACACTCTGTGGACCTTTGGTAGGGAGTATAAAGTTCTTTGGGATGACACTTGGCTCGTTTTGCCCTAATGCTTATACTCAGAGCCTAGGAAGATCTATAGAAACTCTGCACAGAAAGTATCTAGCTTAACACCAAAAGTAAACCAGTCTCTAAAAACTGGCAACTGGTTGCGCTTCGTAAGCAAATATATAGAATCATGTATTCAAGTTGTCCATTTTACACAGGCACGTCATTGGCAGAATACAATTGTGCCCGGCAGTAGGCATTTGCAACCAGTTAAATACCAGATGGTATAGGACAAAACGAATTGCCTACTGCAGCAGCCGCTTGCAACCAGTTAAATACCAGTTTGAATGTACTGTACCTTACAGTTATTTTTGTTTTCCCAAATCTTTATACAACCACAATAAAGTAAGCAATAATTACTAAGCATTACTGCAATTAATTTCATACGCAGTCGCATGATATGTATCCCATTTCCTATTCACATTGAGTTTACATTATATTTATCTTGATTCCTGACATTTTATATAGTTTGTTTAATTTTACCCTTTTATTTTCGTCTCCTAAGGCTGAAGCTGCGCAGGTCTATGCGAAATACGAAAATAGACCTTTAAAATTAAAGCCATCGGCTGCTGAATCTAGCTATTTTGCCGCTGCGCAGCTGACCAACTCTCCTGAATCTAGCTATTTTGCTACCAGTTAATTTCTAGTTGCATACCAACTAGGGGTAGGACAGTTTTTTCCTTTTTAGCTTTGCCAGTTTCTCTGCTGGGAAGAGATAACTTTGGTCCAAATGAAACCAAAAACACGAGAGAAATTAAGCAAGCGTTTTGTTGATAGAGTGAGCAAGTCTACTTATTTTGTAACTGTATTTTCGGTGTGCAGACAGTGTGGAGAAATTGGGTTAGTACAATTTGATGAACTCTGCCATGTAAAGAAAGTGGTCAGATCTAATCACTCTTAAGGTAGCCAAAACTAAAGAATATATTAATACTATAAGTCATAACAAACCGGTTTTTAACCTGGTATTACGACTTTCAGATTTCTGTGAACCGAACCTCATTAGATATTAAAGCTGAACCCGAACCTTTTTCCGAATCTAAAATATCTTTTCGGCTAAAAAAAATGATGGACATCTGAATTTTGACCTTTTGCCTAGCGACTTCATCTGTTATATGTTTGGTTTAGTGAAACTGACTCTATTTTAGGAGTGGAAAGTGATATAACAAATACAGAAAAACGTTTAAAATTATTCATAAAATCCCCACCTATTAAAGGCTCTGTTTGTTAAGCTCCCCGACTCTCAAGCTTTTTAAATAACTGTCAAAAGCAAGAGTCTAACATCACATTGGTATTATTTTTCTACGAAAACTCCGATGTGAAATATGACTAAACAGTAAATTATATATTGAATATTCCCAAGTGTTCTACTAACCGATTTGAAGCCAAGAACCACGCGATTCCCTTACGATTGATTGATTGATTTTTAGTACACAAAGAACACATAAATTATGGAAGTTGTATAACAGCAACAAGGTTCGAACCAAAATCTTTCAACAAAAACCTCGAACCTTAACCATGTGTTAATTTTGGTTCGAACCACTGAGATCCGGAGATCCGAATAATTTTTTATTATAAATTGAGAAAAATTTTAGGTTCGAAAACTAGTAAATTAGTTGTAAAATGAAGCAACAAAGTGTTGTACCAACTCTATGTGTATTACTCTTATCCTTTTCATACCACTTTAAAAAATATATTTAATTACTTTTTCGAAATTAACAAACCGTAGTTACCTTTGCACTGCACTCAAAGTAAACCAAAAAAAAAACGCCTCAAATGCATAACAACTAAACGAATGTAATTTTTCACCTCACCCAACAACATCAGTTCATTTATTTAGTTGCAACTGGCAATTCCATTTGGCACTCGTGTTAAAGCTGACATAAAAGGTGTCAACTTTTGCACAGAACTTTGGGGTGTGGTTTAGTTTTCATTTTCATTTTATATATGTAGTTTTCTGGCCAGTTATTAACGTCAAATTGCACAAAATGGTCTGTTTTTCCCCCCAATGGCGGCTTGTAATTAAATATTTAATAGGCACAGCGGAAAAAATGACAGTCAAAGCCTAGGCATTAGCATATCAAGTTGATGGAGCATGGAAATTTATTTCCCAGTTTTGTTGAAATGTTTATGTTTACTTACTGCATGGAGGCCCGAAGCCTACGCTGAAATATAAAAAAAAGTTTACATTTTTTTCCCATTTTGACGACAAGTTGTGAAATGACAGAGTCGGAGTTGGATTGAGAAACTCACAGTTGGCCAATCTATCAATAGTAGGCTCAAACCTCGATGTGGGTTTTTATTTATAAAAAAAAAAAAAAACCAACAACAACAACCAAAAAGAAAGGAAATCCAAACATGCTTGACACATCATAGTCAACAATTTCACTTTCTAGCTTAAGTCCCCAAGGATAAAAGCACAAGGACAAGGTTGTTTTTCCTATTCTTGTATACTTCTTATCGCTCTCGGTCCAGTCACTCACTTATTCAATGTTAGAAAAATTGTTTTTCCAATCTCTGTAATTTTTATGGATTTACAAGGATACTCGCTCTCTCCCACACACATGCAAGTATGCTTTGTCTGGGCTTAAGTAGCCGGAAGTTTTTCCTCCCCATTATTGTTGTTGTTGTTGTTGTTGCTGCTGCTGTTGGTCTCGAGCAAATTAATTGAGTTGAAAATGCTCTCGTGCTGTTGTTCTTTTTCTCGCCGGGCAGTAACAATAAATAAATAAATAAATAAATAATCATCATCGGCTTTACATTTATTGGTTATAAATTGAACAATTCAAGCGTAAAATATAAAGTGGATTATAGTTTTAATATAAAAGTCTGGATACAAAAATTAACTTAATTCTGGGACATTCCAGGAGACAAATGGGCAACAGAGATTATCCACGGTGAATTGTTGTTGATGATAAACTAAAAGCCACTGAGTGCCAGAGGGCGAGTAGTTTAGAGATTAGTGAAGAGCTTTTGCGGGACAAACCCAGTGATAAATGTGCGGGCAATGGTCTAAATATAATTAAGGAAGCTGAAAACAGCGAAGGTTGAATGATAAAATCAATGGAAGAACTTTTTTTGCATTAGAAATAAGTAGGTAAGGCATTTCGTTTTATAATTTTGGAACTGATAAATCATTAAAATCTTGTGAAGTCGCTTACCACAGGTATCCATCGATTTTGTCATATCTTGCTCCTTAGAAACTTTACCCAAATCTCTGGTGATCAACTTATATCCTTACTTAGCAGTGCTCTATGGTAGCTGCTTCTTTAGTCTAGTATTTAGATAGCGAAAAATTCTTCGATATTTTAGAATAAAAAGCTAAAATACCACTTAAAGATACCTTAAAGTATTCATCAACATATTTCTGGCATTTAGCATAAATAACCGCTTGTAATTCTCAAGTTGGAATTCCCTGCAAGGGGAATATTAAAGTGGTAATTCAAATTATTTGTGTAAAAATGTTTTTAGTCAATTTAAAGAGATTTTTTTTTTATTAGTTTTAATAAAATATATGATGTTTTAGATTTTAAAATGCGATTTTTTCCTGAGTGTATGTATATATTTTCTGGTTTTCATCGAGACGGTAGTGATAGGGTTAATCTTAAAGCGTAAAGTTGCAATTTTTTGAGCTACAAGGTCCCACTTTTATTACAAAATTCATGCTAGGTCTCGCCTTAAGCTATAAACTTGCACTCTTTGGTGCTCACCAACACAAGCACCTTTTTCTGGCCACTTCATTTGAACAGGAATCGATAGAAAAATTGACAAATAGTCTGGAGCTAATTTTTCTATTAAAAATAATTTTTGAACTGCACAGAGTTGCCGTATGAGTAAAACTTCTGGGTATGATTTTAATAATAATTGCTTTTCAAAGAAAGCGGCCAATCAGAACTGTTCACACTTAAAATACATAAGGCTAGAATCAGGGCAGCAAACCGTTTGCAAAAAGAACCGGTTCTAACCCGGAATCCCGACTTTCATTGAACTGTGAACCGAGCCTCT
Organism: Lordiphosa andalusiaca; assembly: GCA_035044965.1. Classification (NCBI taxonomy): domain Eukaryota; kingdom Metazoa; phylum Arthropoda; class Insecta; order Diptera; family Drosophilidae; genus Lordiphosa; species Lordiphosa andalusiaca. The sequence continues at coordinate 166,412 of JAWNNM010003109.1, forward strand.
TCAGTAATAAAATCTGAAGCAGAACCTGTTCTGAACCCAAAATTCCGGTTTGGTTCAAAAAACATTATAGACATGGTGAAATGTTAACTACTGCTTACGACTGATTCACAATGAGTTCAAAAAATGTTGAAAAATACCTTTAAAATCCTCCAAATTAGCCTCTGTTTTAAGCACCTCGACTCCAAAGCTAAATAAATAATTCACAAAATAAAAGCTTAACATTACTTTGGAAATATTTAGCATCTGTAGACTACGAAATGAAATTTTAAAATAATATTATAAATTATAATTTGAAAAATCCCATTAGATGTGCAACAAAATCAACGAAATTCTTATACAGTTTGTGTCGTCGGTTTGGGTCAATTCCCATATAAACTAGTATAAAGCAAGGTTTGTACCAAAACCGTCGTCCAAAAGCCTTAAACCTCCAGTTTTCGAACCTTAATCAATGGTTAATTTTGGTTCAAACATGCGAAGCGGAGCTCCCAAAATGTATTTGGGTTTGCAAACCTGGCTACAAATATAACAGGGCACACAATGAATACATATTTGAGCAGTACAAAACCAAATAAAAATAAGATATATTTCACTTGTCGACATCTCATATGAGATGGGTGAAAAGTATCTCAGATTACTAAGAGTTGTCTGTCAAAAACCTCAGTTGAGAATTCATCTAGCCGTTTTTTTCATGCAGCTTCTCAAATATTTTTGTAATTTCCATAATAATACACTTGCCTGATATCTTTTTGGGATTTTCAAATAGTATATCAGACATTTACAAATATAGCTTAAGAGTTTTTCCGATTTTTTTGAGACCCTGAATCAATTACACTTTGAAATATTACATCCTAATGTGTACAGTATTTGTTCCTGCTGTGCTAGAGGGAACATCTTATGATATAGTTTATTCTTTAAAATCATACACACTCGGTCACCTTCGCTGGCTATTGGCGCCAGCTTTGAAGTAACCAAGTCTTCTCAAACATTGCCGTTCGGCTTCGGCCTCAAACCGTTGATGCCTTTCTATTGTGCGAAAATTAAAGCCACACAAACCAAAGAGATTGAGGGGAGCTCAACATGGCAATTTGGGCTGTGCAAAGAAAAGTTTTTTTTTTTAAAGCAGAAATAGTTAATTGACAGATTTTTTCTCTACAACCAACCGCAGGCTGTTCGTTTTTATGTTTTGTTAACTACTGCCTTCTTTATGCAAACCCATTTTTTTTTTTTGGTTTTTTGCAATACTCTAACTCAATGCTAGACGCTTCAAACTCCATTCACAATTCGTACAATGTGTTGTGATGTTTCTATTATATGTTGCAGTGCTCCACTTTTCATTCCCTGCCTTCACCTCACACACTCAAAAAATTTGACACAATTAAAACAAAAGCTACAACACAAGAAAACAAATGTCAACCGCACTACAAGTCAGTGAGAAATCCTTTTCAGTTTTCTGGTTTTGCATTGTTTTGCTAAGCGCTGCGCCATTTTGTGACCAAAAAGGCATCCGACAGATGCAGATACACACAAAGATACTGAGAGAGAGAGAGAGAGAGACAGGGGGAGATACTTCAGATACACTCAGATACATTATGCAGGCTCTGCTCCTTATTCTTTCATATGTATGTCAGTGGCTCCGTCTGATGAATTTATAATGCCCCATTGTCTGCTTTCGGGGGGGCCACACCAGACAATAGACAAACAAAAGTAAGAATGAAGCAGAGAAATCAAGATGGCTGACTGACATATTAAGTGGATGCCAAGAGCAATAAACTTCAATACTTTAATACAAAAACGAAGAAGAACATTGCCAATTGCCAATGGCTCCTTGGCCAGTTGGGTCAGTTAACACCTTTTGGTGCCACGTAAACTTAATTAAAATGAACAGCAAAAACAGAAAGAAGAAACTGAAAGAAGCAACCACGCAGGCGCAACTTGCAAACGAGTTTTTTTTTGACTTTGTGTCGATGTCGCCCCAGTTGCCAAACCGAAAAGGAAAAACATAAATTGTATGCTCAAATTGCGGGGAAGGAAAACATCTTCCTCGGTGTGGGTTGAACAGGTTTGTGGCAAAGTTATTAAAGGTTTATGACTGAATAAACTGTAGCGATGCGAACGTATCCAAATAGTTGGGAAACAAATCCAAGAATTCCAAGAGATTCATTAACGAGAACCACAATGTGGGAAATTATGATTGAGAAACGCATCCGTCATAAAATGGCAACGGGTAGAGTCCACTGATGACATAAGAATCGTTTAGACTGGAGGGAGAGAATGTGCAGTAAAATATATTGCCGATGCAAACTCAAAGTGGTTCAGGTTGAGAAGAGTGGTTCAGTTTATCTCCGAACCGGTTTTGCAGCTTTGTGGCAAATACTTTCCTTCTCGTTCTTGAATGAAATAGTCAACTATAAAGTGAGTTTTGTAAATTTTGTAAAAGTATTTCTTGGCTTCTGTAGAGGATTTCCTCTCATCTCTCTCTGTGATTGCTCTACATACATGAACTTATGCACGCTCCATAAGCTGTCATGATTTACAGTTATGACAATTTTAAGTTGGTTCATTAGTGACCGCCTTACAAATACAACTGCAACTAGCATATGCGTGAGTGTGTGTGTGTTTGTGTGCGTGTCTCAATGTCTATATGTTATGATTGAAGATGATTACAAATGTCTTGTTATGGCAAATGCCATGCCCCCTTCCCCCCCACTACTTACATACCCACACCGAAGTCCATTTGTAGTCGTAGCGCATCGTCGTGGTCTTTAAGCTGCATCCGAGCCACAGTCGCAGACGGAGTCTGAGGCTTGGCTGACTGACTTGACTCTCTTTAATTAATAGTCCACTGTCAGCGTTTTTGAGCAAAACATCCGACAGTTTTTGAGTTGCGTTTAAGTAGCTGCATTTTAAGTCATAGTTAAAGCCAAATTAGAGCCAACTAATGGCTGTTTAGGCATTTATGTTGGGCTTTTGATGTAAGGAAAGAGAAAAAAAAAAACATAATATGGCAGTTGAACGGAGGTGGTTGGAATGTCATGTGTATGAGGAGGTGGATGGATCTGGTATGTTGCTTACGGCCAGCTAATTGAATAATTTTTTGTTGCTCAGCTGCATTTCTGAAATTGTCTAGAGATGTTTTTTTTTCTGCAGGAAAAAGATTCTTCATTTTTCTATGGAATCACACTACTTAAGAACAAAACATATGAAATTTTAATAAAATTATAATAAATTCTTAATTAATTTTCTTTGTTTTTTCTTGTTTCTTACAGGTAAGACAACCCATTTCAAGTAGTGATTTAACTAGTCCAGAATTGTAAAAAAATGAGTAAGTTGTGTGGCATTTTGAGAACACCAAAAAGGTGGAATTGGTTGATTAACCATACTATATGTGTTAAAGAAAATTTGGTCTTAGGCAGCAACCCAAAGGGCCAAAGCCGAGCTTCTCTTAATCTCTGGGCTTGTCATTCAAGAGAAAGGTATGTGAACCATACCAGGGGTAAACAGGAAAAATGAGAACCAAAAAAGATCGATTTAGAATGGATAAGTTTTTAATATCTTTTTAATCACCCAACGGTGCTGAAAATCATCCAAAGGATGATCATATATCTCATATTCTTTGGATGATTTTCCACTTCATTGAATGATTTAAAGCAAATCTAAGGTATATCCAGTCCTAATGGGATCCAATGCATATTTTGTAATATTCTTTTATTTCTCTGTTTAGTTATTTCAAAGCTAACGCCAATAGCTGGTAAAGGTGATCGGGTGGGCTTGTTTTTAAAGGATAAGCTTTTTTAGTATATAACCAGATTCGGAATCGAATATAAGACCTCTTTCACAGCAGGCACACACACTACCCGTTGCACCACAATTGAACACATCTAACGAAAACATCTCTACTTTAAATCCTTCTAAATTTGAGCTCCTGGGGATATCTTTTCTAAGCTGATAAGCTGATTTTTATGAGCAAAGGTTTCCCTGAACCAGAGATTTTACTTGTTTAAAAAAGGATGGTCACACTAGACCTTTAGAGATGACAAAATTAAGATGGAATTGTAAAAATGAAGCTAAACAGTTAGCCAATGGCCATACCTAATGTAGTTTTATCTTGCGCGAAAACGGGATAAAAGAGATAAAATACAAAATATTTCTATGTATTCTTAGATTTAGTTAGACATATTCTACTCTATTAAAACCTTATCTTATAGACCCAACACTATCTTTTGATTTTGATTCGGTAACGATTTCGTTACCAAGTAGACATTGCAGTTACCTGTTTCAAACCGTTTAAATATGCTAAGCTAATACAGAAAACAGTCGTTCGATAGGAATTGCTAAGACTACTTTCGATAATAGTATGGGGTATTTATAGGACTTTTCTTTCCATCATTTAAGTATAACATTGACATTATGAAAAGTGCACTATGCAGGGCTTTACCTTACTATTTACTATTTTTACTTATTTAAGAAATGACTTAAATTAAAGGAATATTTCTGAACGGGTAAAGAATATTCGGGAAACCACTGTTTTCATTGCCACTTTATCTACGTAAGCGTCATTTTTGTAATCATACGTAGATCTGCTTGCCTTGTTGCGCGATATGTAAATTTTTGAATACTTTTATGATGACAAGCTTTGAGGCACGTCTTCGTGCTTTGGGGCTTAGCCCGTGTCGTTCAATATATGCCGCAAGCAATCATGACGCTGAGCTGCTGCTGCCTTTTTGAACTTAATAACATCTAAATCTATCACCTTCTATGCTTAACCTCTCAAATTTTCCCAGCTTTTTAACGAGTTATTATTGGGTTCCTTTCCACCATTATCTAAAAAATGCTGCTAATTTAGTTTTCAAAGAAATTTCGCAGCTTCCTAATGTTTTCCACTTGCTCTCTAATCAATCTGCAGCTATTTTGACCGACACGTCGAAAAGTCAAGCCCTTTTCAGTTTTATGATCGATCGGCTCTGATGATGCATGTCGTCCGTCCAACGGAGAGGCAATTGAAACTGAGGCCAAACTGTGGGCAGTTGTGACCCAACTGATACCCACACTGTTAAGCCCATTCGATGTTGTTGCGTCAAAGGAGGCGGGGGGCGGCAGGGTGAAGTGGGGATTCGCGTTAATTACACTCGAAGCTATGTACAACTCTCTTACGCGTATCTCCAAATGACAAATCACGGCGATAACATGATTTGTGATTTGTGCTGGATTTATGTTTCGCTGCGAAAGTCAAAATTTTGTGGTATATTCTCCCCTCTGGCATTATATGTCAAATGAAATTTTCCTTTCTGGCAAGTGGAAATTGTTTTCCTGTGTGTGTGTGTGTGTTTTTGCGGGTGTGCGTGACGTGACTTCGATTGTTCCACATGCAATTTTGCCTTCTTTTGATTTATGTCGTTGCCATAAAAACTAGTTCCCACCCGGGCCGCCTCACATTACAGTGAGAAATTTGCTGTAATTTGGCGCATGTTTTTAGCTAAACGCTTCTTATCAGGCAAATTGGATAAAATATCGTGGCAAATTTTGGGTAAGGTTTTTTCTTTGTTTTGCGGAGGAGGCTTTGCATGTTGATGAATTTTTGGCGTGTGCGTCGCTAAAATCGTGACCAAATTGTGTTAAGTTTATGTAGGTTGGAAGTACATTTGGGGGCGGATATAAAGGGCAGCTAGGCACGATAGATTGGGTGCGAGTGGAGTGGAGTGGAGTGTGTGTGTGTGTGTGCGAGTCTGAAGTAGGTCAAAGTGTAAGAGGTAATGTGAGTTGTTTGTTTCATAGCGTATCATAAGTCAAGTCAATGTTAAATCAACCATTTGTCTTTCTATGCAAAAAAAAAAAGTCCCACAATCAATTAGTTAACCACAACAACTAGTCCCGGTATACCAGAGAAGAACACACACACACACACACACACATTTTTCATGCAATTAAAATGCTGTCCCTGGCAACATTTTAATTGAATAACAAGAGAAGCAAAAAGTGTTGAGGAAAAGACAAAATGTGTCGTAAAAAAATCTCCAAGCTATCTGGCCCGGCCCTTGCCCAAATGTCGATTCGCAAACAAAACGGAAAGCGAAGATGTGAAAATTGAGTGCAACCTGAAAATGCAGCAGCCTGACACGTGTCTGAAAGTAAAGTTTAATTTAATTAAAATTTCTGGCCTGTGGACTGCAGATGATCTATAGCACGCATGCTGGACAGGGCAAACACAATCAGAGCCACCTGGAGACCACTCGGCAGATTGCGGAGATGAAGAAGTTGGACATGCAGCAAGTCCAAAAATGAGTTGGGTGGGGAATTGAAGTGAGGCATGGCATATTTTTTTAATGATTGGGAAAAAAAAGAAGAGCTTTTAAAATAAGAGCTACACTCAGGAATTAAGTACTAGAATTGCGGACACATAACTTTTAGATCCATCTAGATTGGATACTTAAACAGCCAACAGAAGTTTTACTTAAATGAAATTAGATTAGGTATATACTTAGTTATATTCAAAGCTACTCCTGTTATCTGTAAGGGGTTACCTTTTAATACCCAAAATCTTCACTCCCTAAAATTTTCATAAAAATCGAAAAAAAAAATACAGCGGAGCTTTAAGAATATCAGCTTAAGTTGTATATTTGCTATCATTCGGTATCTGTTAATATGAACGAGACGTTTTCTATGCTGTCTGCCAACATAATGTTAGTATTTTAGCATTTATGTTAATGCACTGCTAAATATCTTCAATAAAGGCTATTAAACTCTTCTTTCCTTGAGTAAAGGGTATGTAAAAGTCGTACAGAGCCGACTTTAACCTACGATCTTATGATTTATTAAAGAAGTTACAAACAAAACTTCTTGGTTTGATGAAGTCCAAGCTAAAATGATTTACAGAAAAGCTCCCCATACTCACTTTCGCAAAAATATTGCCATATATATATCGGTGTTTTGAATCAGATACTACGTGAAATCCTAAAATTGTTGTGGAAAATGATGTGGAAAATGGGGCTAGTTGTACTAAAGGCTGACTTTTTAGCATCTTTCGGATTTGATTAATAAAAAATATTAAAAATTTACCAAACTGAACATATTTGACAGTAAGAATTTACCAAACGGAACATGTTTGACAGTAAGACGTGACACGAAAATAGCTAAGTTGCTTAAAAAGAAAGTTGTGGAGTTTTGAGGGTTATGAAAATCGCAAATGATTTGATCATTGAGAGCAGCTTTCATTCTTATGGACAGCTACATATCAAATAACTGCGACGTTGAATTCTTAAACCATACCACTATAACAGCTAGGACGAAATCCTAGCACAAAGAGGTATCTTAGATCATAAGTCAGCATAAATTTAAGGGCTTTTAAGCATCCAGTGAAGCCAATCCTATGTTTAAAGATATGTTCTTGAACTACCAGGAATTTATATAATTTCTCTTAAATATTCTATATTTATTCGTATAAATTTGACCTTGTAAAATCCGCATGTCTAACCAAAGTAATAGAAGGCACTTATGGGCAATATGGGCATATCCTGAAATCAGTCTTAAATGATAAATATTATATTATCTCATATGTAAGATATTTATACCCTTGCAAAGGGTTTCATAATTTGGCCCAGGAGTTTGCAACGCATATCAATATTCATTTCCTACCCCGTAAACTATATATATTCTTGATGAAGGCGACGAGCTGAGTAGATTGAGCTTTGTCCGTCCATCTGTGCGTCTGTCTGTCTGCTTCTACGCGAACTAGTCTCTCAGTTTTGCAGCTATCGAGCTGAAATTTCGAAAAGAGTCTTCTTTTTGCTGCACGCTACTTATATATCGAAACCGACCGGATCGGATGACTATATCTCATAGCTCCCATAGGAATAAACGGTCGGAATACTAGTTTTCGTATGAAAATTTTTTTTCTTTTCAAAGGAAACGTCTCCAAACTTTGTACTCAAAAGTTTTCTATGCTTTTTTATAATTTTGCCAAGTTTGATGAAAATCGGACAACTATATGGTATGGCTGCCATTCAAAAGATAGGTCTGAAAAACAGTCTTAGTTAGAAAAACTTTATTGTTTTCAATGGTAGCTACCCTAAATTTGGGATTTGTTTATTTCACATGCTATTACCTAATTCTACAAATTTTTGTTCAAATCGGATGACTATATCATATGGCTCCCATATGAACGATCAGTCGGAAATAGGGTCGTTGTGGAAAAAAATTATTTTTGAAAATATTTAAGCAAGCACTTGGAAGGGTATACAAAATTTTGGCAAAGACGAAGTTAGCTAAGCTTTCTCGTTATTATTTTTTGGTAGTTTTGAAGTCTTTTAAGTATTTTCTGTTGGTTTTTTTTTTGGGTTTTTGTTAACGATATCTGAAAGTAAAACAACAAAATTTGAATAAGATTTTGCTACAAGGAATTCCTAACTTTTTAATGAATGAACCTGGTCAAACTTAACATATCCCGGAATGGTATTTCCTAATACTTTTTCTATTTTTTGTAGAAATATTATGTTAGCTTCAGTTATTTCCTGCTGTGGCATGAAATAATGGTGATATAGAGCATTCCTATGGTATTTTTAAATTTTTTCGTTGAATCTGGTTTGAATGCATAAATATTTAAATAAGGGTATTCACACTTCGACTTGCAAAAAATACATCTGTCCACTTCCTTTGCAGTTGAAAACACAACGAGAGCAGCTTTTTTTTATGTATGTTTTTTTTTAACATCCGTTTTAGCCAAACTGGCCACAGAAATATTTTGTGGCCAGCTTGGGTTACTCCTGCTGCCTGCTGCCCCATTGCTTACCCTACATCACAATCACATCAGTTCGCATGTTGGCCAGCTGTCAATGCATTCGAGTGAAAATTGCAGGCCATGTCGACCTTATAAGGCAACTGGTACATGCAACGCCAGTGGCCACTGTGCACTATTACAGCGCACTATTTATTATAATGTGAGCCATTAATAGTCATTTTTTTCCTTTCTGTGCTGCAAAAGATTTACAATTAAAGTTGGCGATTAAATTGTTGCGATAGCCTTGCAGTGATTACCTATATTTGTATAGGCACGGGGTGGGGTGTGTGCGTTGACTTCTGATTATATTATTTATATCGAGTGAAAGCCTCGGACTCTGTGCTCTGCTCCAAAATCGATGACTATCTTCTACCAAACCATTCGGTGCGTAAATTATGGCCATTTCCAGTCTATGACTTTATCTTGAAAGGAAATTTGCAAAAAGGCCACAGAGAAACGATAAATGTTTTGGTAGCTTTCGGAGTGTCAGAAATGGGCGGGCGGAGTTTTTTTTTTTTTTTTTTGTGAAATAAAAATGGCTCTCAAATCAATTTGCCATGGCTAATATGGGTTAAATGCAATGATTCGATATCAAATTACAAGTTTACAAAGCCATTTGGAGCATTTATGTGCCGTTATAATGTTGGGGTACAATTTTAACAGATTTGGAACAAAACCTGAAAAAGGAAGCGAAGTAAATTTTTTTTAATGAAGTTAGGTGTCCACGTTTTCCACGTTGGCAAAACCATTTCCTACTCTATAAACGTTCTAAGCTCAGAAGTTGATTTCTATGAAAGTTGATTTATTATTTTTTGGTTAGTGCTGGTAATTGCCAGTTTAGCAGCTTTTAGAAGATAATAAATCGAGTCATGTGGACTAAGTTTGAATTGTTTTAAATAAATTACTATTTGCAGCAATAATTTCAAATATGTTTTGTGCCTGAGTGTACGTATGTAGAGTATGAACTTATCCTTGAGAATGTCTAATAATTATATGATATTTATGTTCCAATTGGCATACTTGACTTCAACTATTCAAAATGTGTCCTGGTTTTTTACTCTCTGAAAAGAGACGAATTTCCAAGACTTTTCCTCAAAAGAAAGTTGCCTAACTATACTAATACTTGACCGAAGACTCACCTTCAAGAAGCATTTAAACGGTCTAGCCAAATCAGTTCATCTTATGGCACAAAAGACAAGTTGGATACTGATCGCTATCGCTATCGCTCAAAAACAAGCTCTTTATCTTTAAAAAATAAGAAAGCAAGGTCGAAAAAAGAAAAAAATGCTGAAAAGATGCCACGGCAAACGATCCTTGATTAAAGAATCATTCAAAAAACCAACCAAAAATATAATAAAATTAGTTAAATAAAATAAAAACAATTCTTAGCTCTAAGTTTAAACCAACATCTAAATATCTGTTATATGTCAATTTGATTGGTGCGTTAAATATAAGTTTTAACTTGTAGCACAGGGATATTAAATCAATAAATTCTCTATATACGCTTCAGGCGCATTTGTTGCTGTTTCCGAGAGTATGGGAATCACGCATAATGAATTTGCAGCAACAACTTCGTATGAGCCTCTCTTCTCTTCGTACGCGCATTGATTTTGTTGTTACCGTATGCATCAAACAGCTACATACGCACAGCATTAGGAAATAACAGATTTTCCTTAGTTTTCTGGTACTTGTATGTTTCAAAAAAATAGTTTTACTTGTATTAATGACTGCGCTAGCCTTAGGTGCTGTGGGGAACCCTTGATTTAATTGTTAAACAAATTGAACCAGCAAGAAATTCGATCAAGCTACCTTATACCTTAAAAGTCTTAAGGTCTAAAAAGTGCAACTCACCATGAGGCAAGTGCTGCCCAGCATAATGGCTAGTTTTTCATATAATTCGTCTATAATGTATCTTCAAAAGCCGAAGACTTCACAAGCCGAAGCTTGTATACCCTGGCAGACCGTTTTTTAACTAATTTGAAGGACATATCCACTGAAAACATTACATTTTTTTCAATAAGACTACTTTTCTGACTCTTCTTTTGTATGACAGCTATACTATATATATGTCCGATTTCGACCAAACTTAGTGGAATTATGGAAAAGCATAGCAGACAAAGAAATACAAAGTTTGGAGACGTTTTCTTTGAAAACAAAAAAGATTTTCTTACAAAAACTAATTTCTCGACCAATCATTCCTATGGCAGCTATAACCTACAGTCATCCGATTTTGACAAAACTTTGAAGAATTGTGTGAAAACTTATAAAATAAATATATGCCAATTTTAAAGAGGTTTACAATGAAAACTAAAAAGTTTTTCCTACAAAGACTATTTTTCTAACCTTACTTTTCTATGGCAGCTATATTATATGAATATAGCAGAATCATGGAGAAGCAAGGAATACTAGTAAATACGTAGTTTGGAGACGTTTGAATTGAAAACAGAAAAATTGTTCTTACTAGAACTAGTTTTTCGACCGATCATTCCTATGGCAGCTATATGCTATAGTCATCCGATCCGGCCGGTTTCAATAAATGTACAGCGTATTTGTACCACAAGACTTGGTGCAAAGTTTGGTGAAGATAGCTTTCAAACTGAGGGAGGAATTCGCATAGAAATAGACGGCTCAACTCAGCTCGCCAAGCTGATCAAGAAATAACATAGTTTATATGTTCAAAGCTGCTTTCTTCTAGGCGTTACAAACATCTGAACAAATTTAATATACACTCTGCAAGGGTATACAAATTTTTAAGACCAAATCATAATAAAAAAACCTTAAACTAAGCCTGCGGCCCTCCCCAATTGCAAAAAAAAAACTATCTACGCCCTAAAAAAAAGTAAGTATAATGCTTAGAATGCGCTAGTTTCAACTCAATGCTGATTGCAGTTTGAAAAAAGCTTCTACACTCTTTGGGTATAATTAAATACAGCTAAAATTTGCCTGCTTTCAGCACTGACATTTCCGCTACCATGCACACACACACACACACCAGACACACTCCTCCATTAGCTACCAACCTTACGTATGTTTTTTTTTTTTTTTGTCTCTATCTAATTCTAACTTTACTTCAGCTGGCCCCATGACCAAACCAAACCCCCCATCATTTATTGCTGTCAACAGTTTTGTGGCCAAAAACATGCCAAAGAAACACTACAACTTATATTTAAGCCTTCAGCAGCAGCAGCAGCAGCGGCAGGCAGCGAAGGCGAACCGCTACAGGCCTCTGAGCAATTGCCACTCCAGAGCTTCAACTCTGCTAGACAAACAAATTATGGTTACTGTCAATAGACGCGCATTTCTATGCCAGACACTGGCAACAACAAAATTGCCACGAAAAAAGGCCAGAAAACAAGTTAAACAGGGAGCGAGAGGCACCCACTGTTCCCCCAGATGGACGTTTGACTGATGGCCAAGAAAATACAAAACGAGCTGCAACTAAACAGTTTTTCTTTTCTATTTTCACCAATTCCCCGGCTCTGGTGTGTTTGCCAAACTGTGAAAATGGCCGTCAGGCAGACCAGCAAAAAGGAAGCAACAGGCGAGACCAAAGCAGCTAATCATTCAGTTGGCAACATGTTGCTAAGCAACCGAGGCAACATGTTGTTGTTAAATTTATTTATTTTGTTTTCTGGTTAAATTGTCTAAGCGTTGGCACAAATATTCGTTTCTTTCTGTTTTTTTTTTGGTTTTTGTTTTTTCTATTTCAATATTTTGCTGTTGCCTCAGGACTTTTATGAAATATGCAGGCCAGAGCTCTGCACAGTTTGGCAGAGTTTATTTTTTTTCTGCACCAGAAATTTTTTTCTGTTTTTTGTATCCTGCAGCGTATTTCGTGTGTTTGCTAAATTATTATTGCATTTTTGTTGCTGTTGCTAGTTTCTGGCTACGGGTAAAAAAAAATGTTTGTATAGAGAAAAGTTTGCTGGTCAATAAAATGAAAATGAATTTAAAAATGTTTCGAATGGAAGTAAAATAAATTGCATAAAAATTGTACAAATGTTGTAAAGACTAAATCATTACAAATTTTGGGCTATTAAATGGCCATAAATATTTATGAGGTGTGGTTCAGAGCCAATTAGTAACTAATCCCACAATTGTAGTGGGGTAGTTAAAATCAGTTGGATGTTAAAAAGCTAAATGTTTTGAATGCTATAAGAGTGGGCAAGTAATGTTTTAATAGTTTAATTTAAAAAGACCTCGAGAAACTAAAAATTAGCCACATTGGTTATAAAATTTAAGAAAATGTTTATTTCTGCAAAAATGTGGTTTTTGGTTCACTACCAAAATTGTAATAAATATACCTCTTGGCACTTAATTATTGTACCCGCACCACGGGACGCTCTAAGCTTAATAGCAACAACAATAGGTGCAACAACCACCATGAGGCTTGCCACTTCATTTACCACCACATCATCTCATGTTTCGTAACCACAATGTGAGCCCATGATATGAGTATCCTTTCCTGGCCAAAGCTGCGAGCTATATGCTGTTGTCACCCATGTTGTGCCGTTGCCCTGGCAATGACAGAAACACGCAACTCTTCATAATCTCTGCACTGCCGCTCTCACACTCCTGTGGCTGATGCCGCCGCTGCATCTTCTTCTTTTCTCATAATGAAACGTGTCAATTTACATGAAAATCATTTTTCTCTCTTCGCCAAAGTGGCAACGTGTCTTTAGCAACCCATTAGAGGAGGGTCTCTTCCTCTTGTGGGTAACACGTTGTTGTTTAAGTGTTTTTTATGGCACAAATCAACTCAAACTTTTAATGGCTGCCTGCATACTTAAGGGGCTACTACTCAAAACGTAAATTATCAACAATGAATGAGGAAGGGGGAGAAGAAAAAAAGGATTTTTTTTTTTATGTTAAGCATAATAATCTCGGATATAAGATTATCTTTTATGACTACTAATTTTTAAGCTGATTAAAACTCATCAAAGTGGTATAAAAAATTTTACACTTACCTCGAATCCTGATTAGAAGTCGTTGGAAATTTTGATGAGAACATGAAAGGTTAAATAGCATTATTTTCATAAAAATTGAAGGTGTGAAAAGAAATAAATTTTGCTAGCTTCCTTAGGTAAAAGCTGGTGCTATATCTCACTTCAATTAATAAATGGAGTTTTATTAAGCATTAACTTACTCAGATTATTATGGTCAAAACTGAATGGTTATACATTGATTGAAAATGGAATTGCCAATTGAACGTTATCCATGAGTCTTAGCCAAAAAGCACCCCGCCAAGACACTGTTAAAATGTAACACTAGAAAACCCACATGGTCGTAATTCGTTGATTCAAAATATTAGTGCATGATGCCAGAAACTGTGGGATACTTTCAGATTCCATATACTTTTTATACCCTTGCAGAGAGTATATTGATATTGTCCAGATGTTTGTTTGTAACGCATAGAAGGAAGTATTTCCGACCACATAAAGTATATATATTCTTGATTAGCATGACGAGCTGAGTCGATACAGCCATGTCCGTCTGTCCGTATGTTTGTGTGCTATCTCCTCCGTCAGTGTCAAAGCTATCGCCACCAAACTTTTTACGAAATCTTCTGGTACAAATACCCTGCACATTTGTCGGAACCGGCCGGATCGGATGACTATAGCATATAGCTGCCATATGAATGATCGGTCGAAAAACTAGTTTTAGTGAGAAAAACTTTTTTGTTTTTAATGCAAACATCTCCAAACTCTGTATTTACTAGTTTTTAATGCTTTTCCATGATGCTGCCAAATTTGGTCGAAATCGGACATCTATATAGTATAGCTGTCATACAAAAGTAGAGTCAGAGAAGCAGTCTTATTGAGTAAAACTTGTTAGTTTTCAGAGGATATGTCCTTCAAATAAGTTAAAAGACGTGCTGCAAGGGTATACAAACTTTGAGTCGAAGTTAACTTTCCTCAATCTTTAACATACACTTTTCGAAAATCTAGTCCAGTTTTGTTTTACTCCTTGTAAGTAATAGAGTTTTTTGAGGTTTTTTAAAGAGGCATTTCATTCAATGATGAGCTCTCCAATTCACATAAATCTTTCTCAAAAATTTTAAAAATAGCAATTTATTGTATTAGCTGGAATATAAAGAATACGCTTAAATGAAGACCAATTTATAGATTAAGACATGGCTACCGTTAATTTAATGGTCTAAGATAATTTATCCTACTTTATTTGTGATAGATTTGATCTCGTCGCCGACTAACTCTTCACGGGTACAGACGTCATCGTTGATAAGCTCGTCAAGTCTAAGTCATAGCCTTTCCTCTCTTTAATCGGTTTATTTGTCACACCTCTTTCTCGCGCACGTGATAGCATCTCGTCTGCTTAGAAAGAAAAACACAAACGAAGCAATCATGGCCGCAAGGCCTCCAAATCTTAGGGAAAACCAGTTTTTCCTTTTAAGTGAAAGCCCAAAAACAAAAAAAAAAGACAATACCAAAAAATCCCACTTGATTTCCCAGAACTTCCCGAAGTTGTTGCCCAGAACCCAAAATTCATTACGCTGTCCGCCAAAAATGAAGAAAAACCAATAACTGAATACTCCTGTTTCGCAGTGCACAGAGCAATCAACCTCATTAGCAAAGAAATCCTATCCATTTCAACACTCCGAGATGGTAGCCTACTCATTCTAGTAAAGAGCAACGATATAGCTGAAAAATTCTTAAAAGCAAAGGAGCTAACAAGTATTTGCGAAATCACCTGCAAACTACATGAATCACTCAACTACGTAAAAGGCACCATTTATGCCCCATATCTGAATAATGTACCCGATGAGGAAATTATTGATGAACTGAAGGCACAACATGTCACTTCCATTTACAAGTTCAACAAAATGATCGACGGTGTCGCCAAACCATCAGGGGTAATCCTATTGACTTTCGACCTATACACGCTCCCCAGCAAAATAAATATTACATGGAACAACGTAAGAGTTAGGGAATACATCCCTAATCCAATGCGCTGCAAGACCTGTCAAGTACTTGGCCATACCGCTAAATTCTGTAAAAACCCTCCAGCCTGCCAAAATTGCAACCTGCCCCCCCATTCTCCAGTAAACTGCACCCGTACACAATGCGCCAACTGTCAAGAAGAGCATGCGGCCTCTTCACCTTCCTGTAAGAAATATCAAGAGCAAAAAGAAGTCTTAAAAATCAAAACAAGAAACAAATGCAGTATGCGCGAAGCCCGTACATTGCAAAGGCAAATAGCTCAATTACCATCAACCTCTGCTCTCAGTTATTCCGCGGCTACCGCAAACACCGTCACACAAACACCCACTTACAAAACAGAACCCAAAAATAACGGCTCTAATGCCGAAAGCATTATCAAAACCATCAACTCCTCATCTCTTCAAAATACCTCTCTCACCACACCAAAGCCCCTCACCACTACATCATCATACGCAAAATCGTTATCTTTGGATAACAATAACATCAACGAATTTAAATCAAAAGCAAATACTACACAAAATAAAATAAAACCAAACCTCTCTCATCAATCAACTCTCTTATCCTCTACCAACCTCTCGCAAAAAAACTCTTCAAGCTCAAGCGACTCAGACGAGGAAATGGAAGTTGCTGATTCATAATCAGTCTCCTCTGTTCCCTCCTCCTGTATACATACAACATTTTTCTCTTTTTTTCCAATGTCTATTAAAATAGTTCAATGGAATTTAAACGGATATATAAACAATTACCACGAATTAACTATTCTTATAAACGACATGAACCCGGATGTAATATGTATACAAGAAACTCACTTGCCATATCACTCCAAACATATAATCTCTCCTAAATCTTATAACGGATACTTTAAAAATTTATCTTGTAACACTACAGCTAAACAAGGGATTGGCTTTTTAATTAAACGTCACATCCCACACAAATACACTCGTCTTGACTCCTCCATACTCTGCGACTCATTGCAGCTAGAGACCGACCCAAGAATAACAATTACTAACTGCTACATACCACCTTGCCAGAATTTCTCGGCAGCCGAACTTCTTCCCCTGACCAGCCAAAATACTGCTCCATTCATTCTTGTTGGTGACTTCAACTCTTGGAGTCAACTTTGGGGATCCAACTCCACAAACTCTCGAGGGAAAAAAATTGAAAAATCTATTGCTAATTCCAATCTTGTCATTCTTAATGACGGATCCCCCACCCACTTTTCATCCCATTGCTCTTTCACGCATGTGGACATCACAATAGTTTCCCCGCAAATCGCACATAGATGCCAATGGACAGTAGCAAATTCGTTGTATGGAAGCGATCATTTCCCCATTCTTACCACTTTTACCACAAAATTCATGAGAGAAAAGGTTATTTGTGCTGCAAAGTATAAAACTGATACTGCCAACTGGGATAAATTTCGCAGTCAACTGACCTCATACTCTGTAAATCACGATCATAACAACATTAACCAGGATGTCGCAATAATTACCAAAACAATAAGAAGAGCTGCCAACTGCTCAATTCCACAAACAAAACCGATGCCACGTATGGCTAATATAGCTTGGTGGAATTCTAACCTTTCCAAACTTCGAGATCAAAAGCAAGCTCATTGGGTTAAATACAAAAATAACCTAACTATCTTCAATTTAGTCGCATACAAAAAATCCAAGGCTATTTTTAAAAAAGAGGCAAAAATCGCTAAAAGAAAATCACTAGCTGACTTTACTAGCCGCATATCCCCACTGTCAACAACTACAAAAATCTGGGCAGATATTAAAACTTTAACCGGTGTCCCTACCACCACCCTTAAATGCTTACCGGTCAACCAAAGACTACTTACCTCTTCCAAAGACATTGCTGAGGCACTTGCCTTAAACTGGTCCAGTTCTTCAAACGACCATAATTTCTCCCAAGAATATATCTCCAGAAAAAACATTATGCTTTCTGCAAATTACGCCCCCCTAAGCCTTACGGCCTCCGCTAGACATCTGGAAATTCCAATTACATTCATAGAACTTGAAGCGGCACTGGCCCAAACCAAGGGTAAAACTCCTGGCGTCGACAGGATCTCATATCCCATCATTAAAAACCTACCCCCCAATATCAAGCACGGTCTCCTTAAAGTATACAACTCGATTCTAGATAATGGAATGTATCCCCACACCTGGTCAACTGCAACCATTGTACCTGTTCCCAAGCCCAATAAGCCGACTCATGAAATCACTAGCTTTAGGCCAATTTCATTGCTCTCTTGCTTCAGCAAGCTTTTTGAAAAAATATTAGCCCGTCGACTTATGTGGTTTATCAACAGAAACAACCTCATTTCTCACAATCAGGTTGGCTTTAAATGTAAACAAAGCACTATGGACGCACTCTTGCAAATCCAACATTTCGTGTCAGACGCTCTTTCAACAAGAAATCACGTCTCTGTTTTGGGGACTGATTTCGAAAAAGCGTTTGATCGCGTGGGGGTACATGCTGTTCTCGACCAGCTTGAGCTTTGGGGGGTCGGTCCCAAGTCCTTTAACGCTGTAAAGGCCTTCATGAC